>JAJONR010000938.1:0-68630 GCA_029582245.1 Solanum etuberosum
AAAGTAGTTTCAGGTGTAATAATTACTGCTTTGTTTTGTCCTTGTATGGCTATAAAGCTGATGTATCTTCCATTCTCATTGTTTTTAAGAGTGCAAAAGAACTCTGAGAAGTGGTCTTTTGTTTTCCATCTCCTAACTACTTTCCCCTGTTCCTTTGACGCTTCAATAAATACTGTTGTTAGCCATCTCAGGACTTTATGGCTGATTTTAACTCTCCGCAATAAGTATCTGCTCTGTTCCGACCATTCGTACCATGATTCTGCCTCCGTTTGACATTTTGTGATCTCATACGACTTAAAACCAGCATTGTAGTAAATGCTATTTTCCCCTGTTGAGCAAGACTTTAACATCTTACCGGAAAAAGTCCCCCAGAAAAGGAAAGTAATTTGAAATTCAAGCTACAGGCAGGTTGACCTCGATTCTTGTGCCTGAGAGCATTTTTTCTTTTTTGAAGCAATTTACATTACCAATCTAGCTCAACATCCTCATAGCTGTAGTAGCAAATCTCAGTCATATTCATTTTCCATATTAAGATTTGTTCTTTCAAATCTTTGCAAATTGGGATTCTGCAAAGGTCCCTCAAGACAAATGTCTCTGATTCCAAATATTAGACATTTGGGGAGGGGAGGACGCTGAAATCACTCAAATTCTCTTTGAAGACAAGTGGGGAAATAATTCTTCTTTACTTCACTAACTTGCTTACATAAATGGCTATCATACATAGGTATCTATAGAACTTTTCTAGCAGCACCTAATCTAGTTCAAAACTTTTTTATGTTGGCTACTTCATGAACAAAATCATAGATGCATCCTCATAAATTTCCCAATACATGAATTTACTTAATTCATGTACATTCATGTACATTCATGTACTTGAGATGAACCTAGTTTATTTTTCAACAAGATTGACGAATTTGTCTAGTCATAATCATTAAATTAAAAGGCTGTTTTTCTTCCCTTCTTTTATGGAGTTCAAAAGACTGTCAAAGTACCTATCTCCAAATTAAAGTGCAAATACCTATATGAAGCCATAAAGAGAACCACTGCCTACTATGTTTTACTTTAAACAACACAACATTCGGGAAAAGTACACTGAGCACCCTTTGTGCTGGAGCAGGACTGCAAAAAGTAGTGAAGACCACATGGATCATAATACCAGCATGTATATGGTGGTGTCTATGGAAGGAAAGAAAAGGAACGTGTTTTGATATAGACAAGATGGCACTGCCTGTTGGGGTGTAAAACGGATTAAATCTGACTGTATTTTTTTGGTCTCCTGTTGGGGTGGACCGGTGGTAAAATGGATTTGGTTAATGATGCTGAAACCCTGTTACAGTGTATAGAAAGTCGGGATTCCTTTTTGGTTTTAGGGGATGTAACCAGGTACAATCTTTGTACTATTCTGTTTAACCATATTTAACATTTTTTTAAGGTACACAGAGCACCCAGAATCAACACATAGAGAGGGATTTCCAAATAAAGAATAGGGAAGAACCTGATCGATAATATCATCCAACGGATTGTTTGGAAGATCCAAAGAACGAATTATATCCAAAATTTTGGACCTTCTCTCCAGAGCTCCTTCATACCTTAACATCACACAGGTGGTTAGTATTGAACCTTCCACAAACACTGACTGAGATGATCTATGATGGAGCGAAAAAGTGAACACAATCAGACAAGAACCACATTTTCACATGTTCCACCTTTTTGATAGTTCAGCAACATAGGCATGTCTTGCTTGTATATATTCATCTGTCTTTTCCTTGCAAGAATGGCAACACCAATCCGCAGAAACTGACTCTGTAACAGGTGGAACTAAACATGCTGGATGTATAAGTTGGCTACAACAGGAACACTGGAGCAATTTTTTCCTCTCCTAATTGGATGGCCACCAATAGCAGTAGGAAGATCAATACAAAAGAACCAAACGCACCAACAGAAATAGAAGCGCCAATAATCAGAGACTAGTACCTCCTCCGAACTACAAACATCACAGATCTGAAATTCATCGTCATCGGACTCGGTAGATTCATATTCGGAATCAGCTGTACTTAGTAAAAAGAATTCAGCAGCGAGAAAAATGCCAAGAGCAAACTCTATGAAGCATCATGTATTTTACTCAGCAAATAATAACAATGCTAAGAGAATTCGGGATAACTTCAATAGATAATCCAATTTAAACACCTTAACTGTTAAAAGAGGGAAGAAATATTATGTCTATGGAACCTTCACTAGTAGTGAATCCTGTGATTACAAAATTGTTATGTAAAGTTCAATCTATTTCTAGAAAAAATATATCATCCACAACCAGAGGGTTTCAAGAAGATCCAGAGGTCTTGACATTTCGAAGATAAACACAGAGCTTATAGACTACACATGCTGCATGCATACATACTATAAGATGTTAAATGCATGTATGATAACCACCGCCACCGCCACCCTAGTATCAGTACTGAATCTGGAAAGTTTTAGCATATATATAGTATGGAAACATCAATTTTGAACATGGAAGGAAGTTGTTTCCCAAAATTTCTTCAATTGCAAGAAATTCATTGGAAATTAATCATTAGTTGGCAAAACATGATACATAGCAAACTACTGCCAACACCAAATTACCCAATTGGAAGAGAAAGGCATAATTGACACAGGAAAAAAACAGAATTTAAGGATTAGAAATTTACTATCTGATTCTTCATCACTCATCTGATCACCCGTTTGCCATTTAGCAACTTTTCTCACTCTCCCTCTAAATGATACACCAGGTGTTGCAGAGTGTCTCTTTCGCTGAAGCTCTTTGACACTTTCATCTATGCATGAATTAGAAAGTAAGCAAACTGGCGGCCATTGGAGGAAGATACACAAAACCATTATAGATGCACATACCAGGAAGTGGTTCAGGTTCTTCAGGCAATGGATAATTCTCTTCTACAAATTTAAGTAACAACTCACGAGGTCCAGAAACAAAATCATCAAGTTCAAGACCCTATCAAGATTCAAGAAACACAAGAAAATAGGTTAAGGAACACAATTTTCATGTCACTTGGCTTATTTCCAAACCTGAATACAAGAAGTATTTCAGAAAATGTAGATACATGTAAAATACAGAGAAAACAAACATGATGCAAGACATGTGACTTACATATTTCGAAACAGCTTCCTCAGTTCTTGCTTCTCCAGTGCTTTGAAGGCCTACGACCACACATTTACCTTCAGTCAATGCTTCCTTTGCGATTCTAACTACTGCAGGCACCTTAGCGGAGATACACAAGTGTCTAAAGAAGCGCTACATTTTAGAACAGAAAAAAAGGAGGTAACTGAGATGTACGTCTCTTATAACATAATAAAGACATTGTTTGCATAAAGTAGCTTTTGAGCCACAAAACATGGAGATCTTAAACCTGATGATTAGCCCAGTAAAGTCTCCAGAGCTGATTAGAAGAGGGCTTATCATCAGTGAGAAATGCACCAGCTGACAGCAATTCCACCCTAAGCTCCGCCCAGAATTCAGCAGCCTTTTTATACAAGTCCTGAAAAGATAAAATAATGAGATTCAAATGGACAAAATGCACAAACAGAAAAATAAGAATATTTGCTTATCAACATAAAGGAAGATTTTCATTATGGTCAGGGGTATGCACCAAAAAAGCAGCACATACTCCCTTAAAAATATTCGAAAAATCAGGCATAATGAAGCTTAAAGTGAAAAATTAGAATCACAATTCATGAAGAAAGAGGCAGAATATTTTGGCAATTTCAATTCTTCATATCTCTCCGCCCATGAATAAGCTAAAGAAGTAAAAAAGCACTTTTCCCATTTAAAGCACAAAACAGACAATGAAGTATCAAAACACCAACTGCATATTTAGTTGACATATCAAGAAAAAAAATTGACCGCACGGTAAAGATCAAATACATTGTTACTTTTCTTCTCTTTCAAGGACCCATAAAATTATGGACCCTCCAGGAAATTATCCTATTAAGAAACACAAAGCAAGTAAATGACATCAGAATCAAGCCAGATAAAATAAAGACTCTATATGGGGAGATATGCTCCCATTAGAGGAATACAAAGCTCTAACGCAAGGCATCTAAAGCACCCAAGTCTGACACTATTCTGCCGCTGCAATTTAGGAAGACAGATACAATTTCTCCCACCTTGTAGCATTAGTGTGATTTCATTCTGCACCAATGTGAGCAAGAAACCACATTTTACCAATCATCATCCAATAAAAAAAATATCATACCTGCATCTTGGCCTCTAAAGGTACTTCAACAACTTCAAACTCTGCACCTTTGTAGCTAAGTGTACGACACACATACATACCCCTAAGACATCAAGAGGTTAATAGTATATAGATAGACTGACTTGATAACTTATACATAGATAGCCCAGAAGAAACCTTGTTTTCATGTCCATGGCAACAAGTTCAAGTGCCCCCACACCACCTTTCTCCATAGCACCTGTAATTTCCAAAGAGAAAAAGGGGTCAAAACAACATCAGCTTCAGAGTTTTTAAGACATCTACAGTTTAAACCACAACATATTAAAATAGGACTTGAGAAAAAAAATCATAGAAGGCAGTCTTAGGCCTCATTTGTTTTTTTACTCAAGAAAACCAATGGTCTAAAATCTCATTCGTACGGCACCTAATGAAGGTCTTAATATTAATCATTCACATCTTAATCATTAAGAGTCTGTTTGGATGAGCTTATAGCTTTTGGCTTATAAGCTAAAAACCATAAGTTAGGAATTTTAACTTTTGACTTTTGACTTATTTTTGGCTTTAAAAACAATTGCTTAGAAGCACCTTTTATTTTACCCAAACATTACAAAAGTGCTTAAAAGTTATTTTGTCTTAACAGCACTTAAAATAAGCCAACACAAATGGGCTCTAAGTCTAAGTTTTTTAGATCTAAACCTAATCATTCGGATTTTAATCATTAAGTGTGTTGTTCTTCTAATTTTACAATCACTTGAGGGGTCTGAATATATCTGAACAATTAAGATCTATAACAAACTCTTAAGTCTCATTTGTTTGCATTTAATAAAGGTCTTAATCTTAATCATTCAGATCTCAGTCATTTTTTTTATCAAGTAAAAGTATTTTCATTCATAAACATGGCCATAACGGTTGTACACAAGAGATACACCAAAAAGTAGAGAATTTACAAAATGATATGATTCTCTACAAGTTCCACACAATCCTCTATACAATCAACTGAGAAAAACTCGACTCTACACCTTCAAAAGCTCTCTTATTTCTCTCTCCATACAACCCACATTAGCACAAGTGGAACCATAGTCCATGCCCTCTGACTTCTCGTTCTTCGAACTTAAATATCAACTCTCTTACCGTGTTTGGCATTACCCATGAAGAGTCAAACCACGTGAGCATATCCCACCATAACCTCATAGTCAATCTGTAGTGTAGCAAAATATGATTCATGTCCTCACCTTTCTCCTTACACATGTAGCACCAACTGGCGCAGACAACCTTCCACTTTTCAAAGATTTTCCTCTGTCAAAATCACCCCTCTAGTGGCTAGCCAAGTGCAGCACACCTTCTTCGGCACTTCTGGAAACCATACGGCATTATATGGGAAAGTATACTCCTCCCTAACCAGAAGCTTCTCATAAATAGACTTTTTAGAGAACACTCCAATAGTAATGCTGAATGAGTTTTTCAATACGTTAAAAAGTCAAATTTTAAAGGGAAAATTGTGTTGACTGACATGTAAAAGCAAGTGGCCAAGCAAAGAGGAGCAACAAAACTGAAACTTGTAAAAAATATCAGAGATCAATAAAAATTCTCACCTATGACCTAACAATTTTGGAATGTTCTCAGGCAATCTTCCCAAGATTTTTTCTCTCCTACTTCATAGGAGTGCAGAACACCTTTATCGGTGGTTCCAACCGGAAATTCAACCCTTACATTGTTAACCCATCCTCAGTTACCACCTTCGGTGATAGCTACCAACCCTTCTTACTTTCAGATCCAACTAGACAGTTTTCTGCACAAAAATGGGAGAGAATAGAATTTACAGTTGGGGATGGCTAACACTAGGGAAATTTAGGATGTTTAAGAGGGCAAACCTCTTCTTGTTCATCACCAAGAATCTCTACTTGATAAGGAGATGAAGGCTACAGCATGGGTTCAGAAAAATTTACTCAAACTACACAAGATGTTTGGAGTAGACTTTCAGAGTCATGGCGAGGAAGCACTTGAGCTTCTCAAGCAGATTGATGCATGTAGCCAAACGAGAAGAATGGAGCAAACAACGGATATTTAAAGAACCAGGTTTAAAGGCACACAAGAGTTAAAGAATCTGATCACCTTTGATGTTAAATTCAAAAGTAATGGCGATAGATCTAAGGAGAAGGGGAGTCTACAATCTGTCCCATGAAGCTTAATATTGTGGAAAATTAGGGGGGTTAAATGACTTGGGGAAGAGGAGAATTGTGCAGAGTTTAGTTCAAGATTGGAAGGCAGACATAGTTTGCCTCCAAGAAACAAAACTAGAGGACAGGATATCATCAAGTAAATTTGGGCAGGGATATGGATCAGAAGTGCATGTCTTGAAGCTAGTGGAACCAGAGGTGGGATTATTTTACTTTGGGACTATGGGAAGGGGAGATCTTACAGGTTCGAGCTTACACATTATCTTGTAATTTCAAGGCCTAGTTAAGTGATTCTGAATGTCATATCACTAGTGTTTGTGCTCCTAATAGCAAATTGGAAAGAAGATTGGTATGGGAAGAATTAGTTCATGTCAGGGGTCTCATGGAGGGACCTTGGGATATCTGTGGTGACTTTAATGTATGTAGATTCCCCTCTGAAAAGAGGGACTGCATTAGGACGACTGGAGCTATGGAGGAAGTTTCAGACTGTATAGAGGATATGGAGCTCATTGATTTTACAGTTAGATGGTGGTACTTACACTTGGTTTAAAGGAGGCAATCACACCACTGCCTCTAGAATAGACAGGATATTGGTTTCCAGGGAATTGAATAACCAGTTCAACAACATGAAGCAATCTACTTTACAGAGAGTGATTTCAGATCATGTTCCAATTGCTCTCTTCTATTGACATTGGGAACAATCTAAGTCATATTTTAAATTTGAAAATTGGTGGTTAAACTCAGAAGGTTTTGTTGATAAGAGTTAGTAACTGCTGGAATGATTTTGCCTTTTCTGGGAAACCAGATTAGATTCTAGCCTGTAAACTCAAAGCCCTCAAAAAGCTAAAAGAATGGATTAGGGGAATCTGAAGCTTCAAAAGAATAAATTGCTTAGCCAGATGGTTGAACTAGACTCTTGTTTGGAGAATAGAGCATTGACAGAGGAGGAAATTGCTAAGAAAGCCAATTCGTTCATGGAATATGAAGGATGTCTGAAGAATGAAAAGTGGCCTAAAGATGGAGTGATCAAGGGATTTATGGCTGAGGGAGAGGGACAGAAACACCAATTTTTTCCACCAAACTGCTAATGCTCACCAGAGATATAATCACATTGACCAAATTGTAGTACATGAAAAGACTCTAGTTGAGCCTAACCGAATCAAAGAGGAGATCCCTTTTTTCTACAAGAAGTTGTACACAGAAGCTGAAGAATGGAGACCCACTGAAAATATTAGCAACCACCCAACTAGCACAGATATTGAAAATGAGGCATTACAAGCTAATTTTGAAGAACATGAGGCTTATGAAAGTTTGAAGATGTGTGCTATAGACAAAGCCCCTGCCCTGATGGTTATACAATGGGGTTCTATTTTAAAATGTTGGGAGTTCCTAAAGAAAGACATAATGGAGGCTTTTCACAATTTTCATTCAAATGAAATGTTTGAAAAAAGTTTTAATGCAACGTACATTGCCTTGATTCCCAAGAAGACGGGCAAAGGAGCTCAAAGACTTTAGTCCGATCATATTGATTGAAAGCTTTTACAAGCTGATTTCTAAGGTCCTGACAGAGAGATTGAAGAGGGTGGTGAACAAACAACAAATGGCTTTCACTAAAGGCCGGCAGATAATGGATGCAGTGTTGATAGCTATGAAGTATGAAGCAACTGACTCCAGAATCTCACAAGGAAAACCTGGCATTTTATATAAAATTGATATTAAGAAAGCTTATGATGATGTCAATTGGAGTTCATTGTTAGGATGTTGAGACAAATGAGTTTTGAGGAGAAGTGGATCAACTGGATTAAATTCAGCATCTCTATTATGAAATTCTCCATCCTTATTAATGGGGGCTCCTCCAGAAGGCTTTTTCAGTGCACACACAGGGATTAGACAAGGGAATCCTTTATCCCCTTTTATGTTTATCATACCAATGGAGGGTCTAAACAAGATGTAAAATATTGCTAAGAGAGGAGGTAGGATCCAGGGATTTGAAGTTGCCAAAGATAGTGAGAGCAATTTAGAGATCACTCATCTTCAATATGTTGATGACACACTAATGTTTTGTGGTGCTGAGGAGGAACAATTGCTTATACTGAGGTTGATATTGGTTATTTTGAAGCCATTTCTGGTCTACAAATAAACTGGAATGAAAGTCACCTTTTTCCAATTAATTTGGTCCCCAATATGGAGCACCTGTCAAGAATTGAAGACTTATGGAGTTTAACCAATGAATTTAATTTGCTCTACATATTGATTCAAACCAAAAGTTTTATTCAAGGACGATGCACATAGAAATAGATCGTCATTTCATTAGGCAGAAGCCTGAGTCTGGTTGCATTGTAACGAGTTTAGAAAACTAAAAGCACCAGCTTGCGTGGCTTCACGAAATTACTTTGAGGATCCAGAATTGACTATATTTGTGGCACGCTAGGAGCGTATGATATGTAAATAGAGAAATATGGCAAAAGCAGATATTATGTAAATAGAGAAAGCTTCCCAAATTCTACGAGATTTTGTAGGAATGTAACTATTCCTTTTATTCTCTTTCCTTATATAGTACTCCTTGTGAAGGTTATTTAAACCCAGTAGCTTGAGGGAATAATTAAGCAACTAATTCCCCAAATCTCCTTCTCTTCTTCTCTTATTTCAAACACAATTCAAATTTTAGTTAATTCTGGAACAGCTACTTATACATATTTATATTTATAGTCTTTGTCTCATGGATTCAAATGGAGGAAAAGTGAAATTAAAATTCCCCATGTATGCCTTGTCCAAAAACCAGAACAATGAGAAGCCAATAACTCCATTTTTTGAGTTGAAAAAGCTTAAGCTAAATCATACTAAAGTATGAACACAAGCCTAGACTCCTAGTGAAGCACTAGATTAACAGCTCTCTAAACAAGTAATGAATATGATATACTTTTTCACCTCCTTCACAAGGAATTGCTGAAATGACCACAACGTTTAGTTTCAACTATGATATTCCCACAAGCCACATAAGCAGACAAGTATGAACTTTAATATTTGTACATGCAGATAAAGCAATCAATACTCTACCACAGCATAACACAACCACTCATATATTATCATCAAGTTGCTACCTTTTCCTCTTGCTTCTTGTACCGCTATATGAGTAATATATAAGCATTTAGTACATTAGAATAAAATTTACTTTTAGAAGTCACTGAAAGTGAGATGACTCAGCTATTTGTAACTTCATGATCAAACTTTTTTAATAATAAGAAGCATAGATAAATATATGCTAAGAATCCAAGCACCTCCTTAGTGCTGGTTAGCACCTCTTTAGTGCTGGTTTTTCTGTTCATTTTATAATGTATCTTGCTAACTGATCAATGTTTTTTTAAAAATAAAAAGAACTATGCTAAGAAACAGTTAATTTTAGCAATCAGAAGGCTAACCTAAGAAGTCACGGAAATTAAGAAAAGAAGTTCCAGCTCCCCAAAGCCCAAGGCGAACCATGTAGGCCATATTGCGAGGCTCAGAAGCACCAGTTGCTGAACAATAAACAACACGAGCTTGAGGAAGACGAGCCTGTTATACAAAATGCAACTAGCTCATAAATATAACTTACAAAGAAAACAAGAAAAGTAAAATTAATTTGATCGATCGTAATAGCTGTTCATGTGCAACAGATATCAGGACCAGAAGATATAATGACCCAATAATGTCTGCTTCAAATAAAACCCAACATAGCAACTGTATTCAATGATTATGCGAACATATTAGAAAGGACAAGCTTTTACTGTATATAAATATGCTAAATGGGGTAATGCAGATGTTAATGTTGATCAGACTAGATTGTGTTCTCTAGCTTCTCTTGGAGGTTATACCACTCAAAAGGCTGAGATAACTTGAGGATTTCATTAAGAGGAAACCTTAGATCAAGGTTTTTAGAATAATATGGTAAAACATAAAGCTAAGGGTATCTTAAGGTTAGGACGGAGCAGTTTTCATGCTAGGCTTAGCTAACCTTCATTCATGTTTACTTTGTGGGATTTCCCCGGGTATGTTGTTGTATCAATCCATTCATTAAGTAATAAAACATCAAACTATATATACCAACAGGCAAAAGCTGATCAAGAAATATTATACATGTTAAAGAAATATATTAGGTCAGCCCATAAATATCGAGGAAAAGATCTTTTAAACTTCCATTTGTTCTCCTCACCATACTTTGCTTTGATAATGCTACTCCAGTAGGATTGAGGTGTTTGAGAGTACCTCCACAACCATTTCAATCTAAGAGCCTTACTCTGAAGCTTCAGGTTTCTGATGCCCAATCTACCATGCTTTTTCCCCACAAGAACCTTGTCTAGATGCAATACTTTCTTGTCCTTATTTCCTTGCCAAAGGAAATCCCTTCTAAGCTTGTCTATGATGGACATCATATATGCTGGGAGTGCATTCAGAACTGAGTTTATAAGAGTGACTCTACCTCCTATTGACAAATATTGTGATTTCCACTTAGTTAACTTCTTTTCACACTTCTCAATCACTGTGTTCCAGATATTCTTAGACTTTGCTTTGGCACCTAAAGACATCCCCAGATAAGTGGTAGGCAGTTTGCCCACTTCTCCACCCAGAATCATCTCAAACCCTCCATACTAGGTACTGCATTAACTAGGTGTAAGTGGCTCTTTTTCTAGTTTGTGTAAACCAGAAACTCCTTCAAGTAGAGCAAAATAGTTCTAAGAATTCTAAGTTGATCCTCATCAGAACCACACAGAATATGTTTTTTGAAACTGGAAAAAAATCTTTGTGGTGCTAGTGAGGATCAACTTAGAATTCTTAGAACTATTTGGCTCTATTTGAAGGAGTTTCTGGTTTACCTCCACAACCATTTCAAATCTAAGAGCCCTACTCTGAAGTTTCAGGTTTCTGATGCCCAATCCACCATGGTTTTTCCCCACTAGAACTGTTAGAATAGGAATAGGTTTATACAATCCTATTAGAATAGGAATAGGAATAGAAATAGAAATAGGAATACTAAATAGTATCCTACTTGGTAAAGGATTGTATTGTAGTGTCTATAAATAAGGTCTCAATGTAATAATGTAGAAAAAACAACAATTCAATAATATTATTTTCCTATATTTCTCACATGGTATCAGAGCCTCTACGATCTTGGTAAACAATCAAAGAGCTTCCACTGCTGGCGGGTGGCTATTATCCATATATGCCGCCCGTCCGGCCAATGATTATGTTAGCAAAAATTGGGTCACCGTGTATCTTTCTGGTGACTATTTTCTCATATCTAATTTGTGTGGCAGCGTGTCATCATTCCGGTGACTACTTTCTTATATCTAATTTGTGTAGCACTGTGCCATCATTCCGGTGACTACTTTTTCATATTTAATTTGTGTAGCACCGTGCCATCATTCCGGTGACTACTTTTTCATATTTAATTTGTGTAGCACCGTGCGATCTTTCCGGTGACTACTTTTTCATATCTGGTTTGCGTAGCACCGTGCCATCTTTCTGGTGACTACTTTTCATATTTAATTTGTGTAGCACCTAGCCATCCTTCTTAATTTGTGTAGCGCCTAGCCATCCTTCCGGTGACTACCTTTTTTTGCATATCTTATTTGCGTAGCACCGTGCATCTCTCCGGACTACTTTTCATATTTAATTTGTGTAGTACCGTGGATTTTTCTGAACTACTTTCTCATATCTGAGTTGCATAGCATCATGTGTCTTTTCAGTGACTCCTCAGATTTGATTTGCATAGTTTCATTCGTCTTTCCGGTGACTCCTCAAATCTGATTTGCGTAGGGTTGTGCCATCATTCCAACCCTACCTGTATAATTTTTCTTTTTCGGTAGGGTCGTGCCATCATTCCGACCCTACCCATATTATTTCTCTTTTTCAATGGGGTCGTTCCATCAATTCGAACTATTCTATATAATTTCTATTTTCTAGTTGGGTCGTGACATCATTCCGACCCTACCCATATAATATTATTTGTTAGATTGTGACTACTTTTAGCCATCAAATCTAATACTCTGGTGTATGAGCATGTTCGGGCCAATTTTTCGGTGACTTTCTTGTCTAACATCGACTCGTCTATTGATTCCAACATGATACATATACTTTGTACTGAAACCCGTATTTACATAAGGAACTCTAATAATACCGACCTATCCCTATAATGAGTCTAAGACATCAATGATAGAGACGGTATCATTAGAGTAAATTTGATTACACCAAAAATACAGAGTCAAAATGCAATTCAGTTTAACTTGTTGCATACTACTCTCCCTATTCTCAAAAACTCTAAGGTTCCTCTCTTTCCATATTGTCCACCAAATAGTGGCAGGGACAATTCTCCAGTTACTTCTGTTTTTTGCTTGTGTCCCTGCTTCTTCCCAGCTATATAGAGCATGTGAAACTCTCCCAGGCATGGACCAGGAGATGTTTTTAAGTCTCAGGAACAGATTCACCTCCCCAAATGGAACTTCAATATTGCATACCTCTTTTTCCTCTTTTTCAATATTGCATACCTCTTTTTCCTCTCTCCCAATCATCACCTCCCCAAATGGAACTTGTGCCTCTGATTCTCCCATATTTAGCACAGCCACGTCACCCAAAATACCACTTGAATCTGCTGTTGTTATCTCCTTCTCAGTATTCTGGTGTGCTCCCTGCATTGTCTTTGGGCAGAACTATGTTTCTTTATCTTGAAGAATCCAATCTGGATTAGGCTGGGTGGAATTGGATATGCTATTAAAAATAAATAGGCTTGCTGGATCTGGCCCATTATACTCTTCATTTAATTGTTCTGGCCTAGACCTAAGGCCCATAATAGATTCCTTCATTAAAGATGTCACATGATTCTCACATGACTCAGTGGGTACCACCACAGCTGTCAACTTTCCATTCCCCACATGGGTATCTGTACTAGGATCCCTAGTAAAAGGGGATTTTTGTATTGTAGTACAGATATTACTCCTTATTATCAGCTGGTCCATAACATACCCTGATTTCAAATTGTTATCTTCTTCTCCGGCGATATTCAAAACTTTTTCCGGCAAGATTTCATATCTTGCTTTGCCTTCAACCCATATCGGAAAATGGTATCTGATTCCTCCACGCGAAATCGAAACCTCTTTCGTATATTTCTACCACTGTTTGCAACCAAAATTCTTGCCCACTTCATATGGTTCTTCAACTTTGTCTCCTCTTCCGTTGCCACCCAACCACCATATAGTTGCCCTATTTCTTCAAATACTTGTTGTGACCACAAATGTAGGGGGATCCCTATAATTTTTATCCAAGTTTTATTAACTTCCACGGAGTTCAGCATGCAGCCTACAACTGGGCTCCACCATTCTAGGTTGAAACTTAGGTTTCTCCATTTCCACTGGCCTTGAAGAGTTTGTTCCGCCATGAATTTATTGGGAAATTCAAAAAGGAACATGTCACCGTATAGCTCGTAAATATTGACTCTGAAGGCCTTCTTCCATTCATAAGATGACCACCTTCTGATTTCAGACAAAGAAGGTTTCTCTTTGCTGGCCTTCTCCAGATACCCTACAAGACACCTACCCAAAAGCCCATCCTCTTGCTTTTCTGATGAGCTTGTCTCCTCTGTCTCCTTGTGGTTTTTTGATAGCCATTTGTTGTCCCTTACAGTCTTTGAGTAGGAGTATCTGGAGTTTACAAGTCTTGGTAAACTCGTTGGTATCGACCTTTTAGGACATTTAATGAAGTTTTCTATCTTAAATGCTAAATCGTACCATCCAGCATTCAAGACTGGTTCTGGAATAATGATAACAGATCTACCCCCCGCATTAATGGCTACAATGCTCATATATCTCCCATATTCATTATGTTTCCTAGTGCAGAAGTATTCCTCTTTTCTTTCAGTACATCTCCATCTCCTTGTGACTTTCTTCTGATCAGTGGAAGCTTCTCTTAGCAGGAAACAAATCCATTCCATCACCTTACTGCTCACGGTAGTTCTTCTCATCATTCTTCGACTTCTCTCCACCCACTCGTACCAAACAGCGCCTTCATCATTCCATTTGGTAATATCAAAGGACTTGAAACCATCATTAAAATAAATCCTATTTTCCCCCATGGCCTGACTAAGCAAGAGAGTAGAAAGAAAAGAAGAGTAATCACAGGAGGTGATTACCAGAGGCAATAGGTGTGTGGAAGGAATTCCGGCGGAAGGGTGCCGGAGGAGAGAGGGTTCTCCCACCTAGGAGGGAGGAGAGAGAACTGCCTCGAGAAATGTGCCAGAGAGCATTACTTTGAGGAGGATCCTAAATGATTTAAAGGGAGTAAAGTATACATATTTATTCACAACAAACTAGATATCCAACAAGAAATAATCCTTATAATGTAATGCAATAATCCCTGCATAACTTATGTTTGTACTAAACGACCCCGGACCGTATTACTATACTGTACCACTTTCAAATATTCAAAATTATTTGATTTTAAACTTTGATGTGATGTGATCTCCATTAAATTGACTTCTCAATTATTACTTTAATATTTTCTCTTGCTACTACTTATATAAACATAAATAAAGTTAGCATTGTTTAGGGAGAAATGGACCTTGGATCTAACTCAATCCTCACAAGCGTAGCTCATGAGGAGAGAATTTCCCAAACCATATAAGAAGACCACAGCTCAATCCCTCTACAAAATTGGATTTGACATCCTCCTGCTTGCTCAAGACTGGACAATTGAAAAGTGGATAACAGAACACTGGCGCCCAACCTTGAGAAACACATCTAACTCAACCTCAAAAGCTAGTTCATGAGGGGAGTTGCTCCCAACATTGTATGAGGAGATCTCAATCCGTTCCCTCAACAATTGACATGACAAACATTTTAAGTTCATGTTCAGACAAACACATCACAAAAAAAAGGATCGGGAAGAATATGGAATGGAGTGATTATTATAATTTTTACCTCTATTAGACACCCACACCCCTATCTGTGTAACATATATGACTGTCACGTGGAATTCGAAACACTATAATAGTGCTCTTCTTTGTTTGAATCTTCTTTATTTGTTCATTAGCTCTTTCCAAATGTTAAAATATCCTTGAGTTGTTGAACTAGTCTTTTGGTTTGTTTGTAAGCTTTAAAATGGCACTTGGGGACAAGTCTCACAGTAATGATTAACAACACTTCTATATATGAATTTAAGTAAGAAGTGATATTTTGCTTATGTTCTTTTGGCTAATTATTGGTTCAACTGGTATTTCAAAGTGAAGAGAAACTGATTATTGTCAACCAGCATGGAAAGCCGTTGGTGTTTTACTTGCACGTAGCTTTTCTGTTATTTTGTAGAAAATGATCAACATTGTTCTTTACACATTTGCTTATGTACATCATGTAACAAGACTAGGTTTTTATAGTCTCTTTCTATACATGGTGAATTTTAGTTGCCTATTCAGTCACTTCTTCAGGAAAATCTTCTCAAAGCTAACTAATACTTAATAATTTGCAGATTTCAGGCTCTAAGAGATCTCATACCACAAAATGATCAAAAGAGAGACCGAGCGTCATTCATGTTAGAGGTGTGAGTTGTGACATTTCAGTTCCTTGCCAATCTTGCTGTTTCTTCAATCATGTTTACTACATCGTCACAAAGATGGCCTCAAGATTTAATACAAAATACAGGTTATACAATATATCCAGTTTTTGCAAGAGAAATTACAGATGTATGAGGGAACCAACCAAGGATGGAATGCAGAACCCTCAAAGTTGCTGCCATGGGTATGATCTCTGTTACACTAAATTCACTTTTAGATTCTTAGGTAATGTGGATGGCTTCTTGGGCTGCGTATTTCACTTACAATTCCTGTTCTGATCTCGCTCTCTACTTTTAGCATCGATACAACAATTTGCTTTCCTTATTACAAGACAATCTCCAGTTTTTCTGCAACGAGCTTCTTGATGTTTGCCTGGTTTGGTCCAACATTTGCTGGTTACAGACTGATTATGACCAACTAGAATCAAATCTTTGCTCCTTGTTGTCTGTTGAATCCTTCATGCCATGAGGCCAAAGATAGTTAAGGGGGACTTTCATTCATAGTATACTCTCTCTATTAGTGCTTTTAAAAGCGAGAAGTGCAAAGAGGCGACAATGGCCCTACGGCTCTAAGCAAGAAGCGAAGTACAATTTTAGAAGAAAAGCAAAATGAACCTTGCACAAATAAATAGAATTATAAATAAGCAAAAATGGCATGTTTGTCCATAGAATTTTGTGAAAACAGGAAATCAAGATTAGCAAACTGAAAAAAGAAAAGAATTTGTCCATGGCATTCTCTGGGAAAAGGAAAAAAGATTAAAGTAGTCTCATTGAATTGTTTGAAGAAAGCAAAACAAGATTTGAACAAACTGGGAAAGAAAAGGACAAACAGAGAAAATAAATTTGAGAAGCATTGAGAAAGAGAAAGAAGAAAAAAAGAAGACAAACTGAGTAAATGAGTAAATGAAACCTGAGAAGCAAACCTAATATCTTATTAATGTACAGTTTGTTAAAAAGAATAAAAAAAGCTCTTAGACAGTATTTTTGAGGCTTTTCCCTAAATTCCTTTCTAGGTTTAAAGATCTAGACTCTGGTGGATTTCTTCCAAAGGGATAGTACTTTCTCCTCCCTTTTTTTTCACTCCTCTCAATCTCTTTCCACTTTCTTTACCTCTTCCATTCTGTCACTCCAAAAAGGATGGACAATAGGATCTTTTTTTCATTCAGGGAGAGTCTTTTTACCTTAGTTGTGCAGACTCTTCACTTTTGATGCCGCACCCGTGTCGGATTCTCCAAAAATACACTGCTTTTGGAGAATCTGACACGCACCCATTGACATTTTTGAAGAGTCCGAGCAACATAACTTTTTACATTACCAAAGCCAAGGTTAGAGAGAGGTTTGGTACAACTGGGTGGAAAGTGGCAGATACCATATGCAGAGGATGGTGTTGAGTAGAGGTGTTCTCCTCTGGATTTTCAAGAGATCTTGCGAAGCATAAGAAGTGATGGAATTCTTTTAAAACATGGAATTATTTCACCTACATCCCTCTTTCTTTGAAGTCCAACAAGTATGGAAGGTTTCTCTCTCTGATAACAGTTAAAGGGGCAGACACGACGTTATTATTATTCCAGAAAATGCATTTAATGATTGGGGGGAGGAAACTTGCAGACAAATTAACTACCTTCATTAAAAGAGATATAACTACCAAACAAGAATGTAAATATAAGGGGGAGACAAATCTAATTTGCAAACAAGGGGTGAAGATGCTCCAAAAGGAAAATGGAGACAGACAAAAACAAAGGCAATTATAGAAACAAGGGAGTCTGCGGGTGAGGAGGTGATATAGGTAAAACTCCATATGGCAGGGGAAGACCTTCTGAGTAGGTGTCTTTGCTGGCAAAGATGACACTCCCATCAGAAATGAGATGAGATGATGGGCACAACAAACATGGAAAGGAGAACAAGGAGTCTCGATCTACGACATGAATTGTGTAACCTTCCTCTTTGAGTTTCAATCCAAGAAGCAAGTTGTGCATATTCCGATGGGAACTCAAAAGAGACTAGGTTGTAAGCTCAACTTACAAATGGTGGAATCCGACTTTCAGATCCTTTCCTAAGAGCCACGAATTCGACCGGTGATCGGATCCGTGCGCTAGGGCTCCTTCTCAATCTTTGGT
Organism: Solanum etuberosum; assembly: GCA_029582245.1. Classification (NCBI taxonomy): domain Eukaryota; kingdom Viridiplantae; phylum Streptophyta; class Magnoliopsida; order Solanales; family Solanaceae; genus Solanum; species Solanum etuberosum. Next base: position 18,094 of record JAJONR010000938.1, read on the forward strand.
CTAGCTCGTTAATGAAAAAACTAGGTGAGAGATACGGGGGTGGCTTGAAACAAAAGAAGAAAAAGAACTGAAGAATCACTTAAGGTGTGCCAAAATTCAAGTAAAAGGTCCGGCGACCAAAATTCCTCCATCGATCGAAATTGCCGATGAGAACTTTGTATTCTTGCTTCCTATTTGGGTGAAAGCATCGGCCACTTCTAGAGCAATCATGCCGATAAAGGAGAGAGATAAAGTCCAAGTGCCGGTGGAACCCACTAAGAGTTCAAATTAGCAAAACTCTGTTGGGCCAAAGCTTTTGGGCTGCTTCTTTAAACCAAAAAATGCCGAGCCTTTACGGATAGGCCCACCACCACAGAAGTCCAAGACAATTCTTTAGCTTATGTTGACCAAAGCCTAATCTCTGAAACTGGGAAATTGCTAGACCCAAAGGAAATCAACCTTTTGGGAGCAGAAGTCCAATTACGTGCAGAAGAAATGAAATTGATTACAAGTATGGAGGACTGCAACGAAGGAGAGATAGAGAACCAAGGCAAAATAAAACAGATAACTTTATTGGGGGATCCAACCCCAATAATTCTAAAGCCTTAGAGTGTAGTAAAGACGCACTGGAAATTGCGAACCTTTGGGTCCAAAACAATATTCTTTAGAGCCTGTTTGGATAGGCTGAAAAAAGTAGCTTTTAAGTCAAAAAATAAAAAATCAAACTTTAAATGACTTTTAGGAATAAAAAGCAGGGAGAATCTTACTTTTGGTTCTTAACTTTTTTTAAGTCATTTTAAACTTATTTTAAGTTATTTTTAACTTTGCCAAACACTCTCAAAAACTAAAAATGTCTTAAAAGTAGGTTTGACTAACTTTTAAGCCAATCCAAACAGGCTCTTAGACTTAGGCAGGAATTTAGAGCTGCATTCCGGGGATGTATAGAAGAGGCCACAACACTGTTGGTAAGGATTGACCAAAGGAGAGAGAATGAAGTTTCCTCACCTGTGATCCCAACAAAAAATATGGATAAACAAGTGGTTTCAAAGTAGACGAAAAACCTTATCTTTGATGTAAAATCCAAGGATACAAAACCAAGGAGCGAATTAAGAAGTAGAGGGAGGAAACAAACTACTCAGTTGTTATGAAGTTGAAGATACTAGCCTTGAATGTTAGGGAATTAAGCAGGGAGGAGAAAAGACTATTAGACAAGAGCAGAATTCAACCGGAGGGAGTAGACATCATAGTCTTGGTGGAGACAAAGCTAGATGGGACAATGGGAAGTTATATACAACAATTGGGAGGAAATAAATAGATGGGGGGAGTGGAAGCAATAGGGACTAAGGGAGGAATTATAATCATGTGGGACAAGAGGGCTTGGAGGGGGGAAGTAGTAGAGAGTGGTAGCCAAATGATCACTAGCAAACTTTATGGAATAAATTAGGATCTTGGTTGGTTTCTCACAGTTGCTTATGCATCCTGTAATTGGAATGAAAAAAGGGTTTTATGGGAAGAATTGAGGGCAATGAGGAGTATGTGCGAGGGGCGCCGGGTGGTTTGTGGAGATTTCAACACAACAATGTTTCCCTATGAGAAAACTAATTGTGTTAGCCTATTTGGAGGAATGTATGATTTCTCCCACTTCATTAATGAGCTGAACTTATAGACCCCCCCTTTATTTGGGGGTTTTACACTTGGAGAAAAGGGGCAAATCACATGAATGCCTCTAGAATAGACAGTTCTTGTATTCCTTTCCCTGGGATGAAATGTTCACTCAAAATGTTCACTCAAAATGTTCACAGCACTCTTCCCAGACTTGGGTCTAATCACAACCCCATCCTTTTGACTTGTGGAGATGAAACTTTCAGGAAATCCTACTTTAAGTTTGAAAGTGCTGGTGGAATGTTGAAGGGCTTCAGAGAAAAAATGGTGCTCTTTTATTGTGTCTGGTACCCCTACTACAATCTTGCAACAAAATTCAGTCTGTTAAAGGCAAAACTTAAAGAATGGAGCAAGGAGCACAAGGGAACCGCAAGAAAAAACCGTACTTAGATAAAATAGGGAGCTTGGAAATAATCCAAGAGCGAACTTTTAACTGATGATGAGCAGCTAGTAAAGGCTCATTTGGCTATGGAATTTGAGGAAGTGGCCAAAAATGAAGAGATTTTTTGGAGACAAAGGTCCAAAGTCTAGTGGATCAAAAGTGGCTATAAGAACACTAGGTTTTTTCACATAATGGCTACTTCACATAAGAGACTCGACACTATTGATTCCTTGATGATCAATGGGGAACAGTCAAATGTTACTGTGGCTATCAGGGGTTCCATTATGGACTTTTATCAAGACTATACAAAAAATTGAAAATTGGAGCCGTGCTTTGAACATACATGAAGTGCAGAGCATCTCAAAGGCGAAAGAGAGTCTAGAAGGAGTTTTTGAGGAAGAAAAGGTTCCGGCAGGGATAAAGATGTGTGTTGCAGATAAAGCTCCTGGTTTAGATGGATATACTATGGCTTTCTTCCAAGCTTTCTGGGAAACTATAAAGGGGGAACTGATGCAGACAATTCACAGATTTCACTCACACCAAAAGTTTGAGAAGAGCTTCAATATCACTTCTGTAACTTTGATTCCTAAGAGGGTAGGGGCAAATGATCTAAGAGATTTCTAACTCATCAGTCTCATCTCTTGGTTCTACATAATCATAGCAAAGGTGTTGGCAGAGAGACTAAAGAAAATAATCAACAAGGTTATAAACAACCATCAGATGGCTTTCATCAAAGGGAGGCAAATAATGGATGCTGCTCTTATTGCTAGTGACTGCATTGCCAGTTGGATTAAAGGATATGTTCCAAGAGTTATGTGCAAGATAGATATAGAAAAGACCTTTGATCACTTTAATTGGGATTTTTTGTTGAACATACTCAGGAAAATGGGATTTGGGAACATGTGGCTTAAATGAATAGAGTTTTGTATTAAAACTACTAGGTTCTCCATTATGATAAATTGAGAGCCTGCAGGTTTTTTTCCAGTTGAAAGAGGTCTTGGACAAGGGGATCCCTTGTCCCCTTTTTTGTTCATTATATCTATGGAAGAACTGGATAATCTGAGGAGAAAGGCTGTAACAAATAACTGGATAAGGGGCTTCAACATTAAGAACAGGAACAATGAAACTATGGAGGTGATTCACCTATTATAAGCTGATGACAAAGTGGTTTTCTGTGAAGCTAAACATGAACGAATTTGCTACCTACAGGTTTGTTCTGGTCTGAAAGTTAACAGGAGGAAAAGCAACATTTTTCCAGTTAAAGAGGTTCAACAAATTCAGACACTTGTAGATATTCTGAAGTGCAGGAAAGAGGAGATGCCCACAATCTATTTGGGAATGCCACTGGGTGCTAAACACAAAGCAATGAATCTATGGGAGGGAATAATAGAGAAATTAAAGAAAAAACTAGCTTTTTGGAAGTTAGAGTACCTTTCCGGCTTTCACTGGGTGGTAAGAGTATTATTGATAAATGCAGTTCTAGACTCATTGCCAACCTATGTCCTTATTTCCCATTCCTGGCAAGGTGGTGAAAATTGTACAATCTGAGGAGGAATTTCTTGTGGCAAGGGAACAAAATTGAGAAGAGTTTTAACCTGGTGAAATGGATCACTGTCCAGCAAAGTAAGAGGTTTGAGGATTGGGAGTGAGGAACCTGAAGCTGCAAAACAAGAGTTTGCTTATGAAATGGCTTCGGAGATTTACCCAAGAGGAGCAGTCCTTGTGGAAGGAGATTATTCTGCATAAATATGGCCAGGAGAGTGTGCGGTGTAGAAATGTGGTGACTGTCACCTGAGGTTGGGATTTGGAAGTCAATCAAGAATCTTTGGTTGTCACTCAAGCATAACACTTGAGTTAGAGTTGGAATGGGAGATATGGTACTTTTCTGGAAAGAGGACTGGAGTGGTTGTGGAACTCTTCAATCTCTGTTCCCTGGTCTGTTTAATATGCTTCCTGATTGCAGTATACAAGTGGTGTGGTCTCCTCAAGGATGGAACCTGATCTTTAGAAGGCTCTTAAATGATTGGGTATCAAAACTTCTGAATTTGATAAGAAACATCCCAGGTATTAATCTAGAACCAGACAACCTCATTTGGGAGCACCACAATGATGGAATTTTCACTATTAGCAGGGTATACAAGAGGGATCTGAGTGAAGCTGCAGGTAGGTCAACAAGACCTTGGACTGCTATTTTGAAGATTGTGGCTCCTACTAAAATGAAGTGCTTCACTTGGCTGGTAGCTAGGAAAGCATGTTTGACACTTGAGGCATTACAAAAGAGGGGGATCAACATAGCTTCTAGATGCCTTTTATGCAAGGAGGCACTAGAAACCAACACTTCTTCCTGCATTGTAAAATAACAACACAAATATGAGCCTTCTTCACTACCATTACTGGAGTCTATTGGATCATGCCTGAACATACTACAGATTTGCTTAGCTGTTGGATCAGTAGAGGAGGAAGCAAGAGCCAGAAAAGATGGTGGAGGACGGTCCCAGCTTGCATCTAGTGGAACATTTTTGGATGGAGAGGAACCAGAGGATCTTTGAAGGAAGAGAATGCACTATACTGAAGATTAAGTGGAAAGTTATTACTTCACTAGGTTTTTTGGTGCAAAGAACAAAATATAGAAGAGGAAATCCAACTAGTGGATTTTATAGCATCTTGGTAAGTATCTTTATTCTCTTTACTGCACCTTTTTGGAGGTGGCCAGCATAGTCCCTAGTGCTGAAGAATACAAATTACCAGTTTAGAAAGAAAAAAAAGGTGAGAAGTAGCGAAAAGGAGAAAAAGAAGAAAGAAAAGAAGCCACAACACCAGATGCCAAGGAAGAAGCAGAGAACGGCGAAACCAGTGAAAGCAGCAGTGCTGGTGAGTCTGAACTCTGAAATTCTCGGTTTTTTTTGGGTCGCCTCCTTTTCTTTTGCTTTTGAAAAGTTGCTCCCTAAAAGATTACATAACAATTGCTTCATACCTGTTCAATTGAAGCACTCACTTCTTCAGTGTCGGCTCTCCGTGCACTCGGAAAGCGACTTACCTGCGCTTCGCGTTGCTCCGGCGCTTTAAAGGGGCAAAGTGCTCGCTTTTCACAACACTACTCTCCATTCCTTCATGATTGATAGTAGACTGGCCATAGAGTTTAAGATGTAAACTTAACTTGTATACATTGAAGTAGTAATGGGAGAAAATATTGAAGTGATGGATAAAAGTTAGTTTAAGATTTGAATAAGAAATAATTCTAGCCTTCAAGATTGTGGAAAATCGTAGAAATCATACCAAAAGAAAATAGAACGGACTATAAATCAGATTATTAGTAAAAGGGGAAAATGGTCAAATGTACCCTGAAGTATTCAACTTGTCTTATATTTGCCATCTGTTTACTTGTCTTCCATGAAAGCCTCTACTGTTATCTTTCATCTCAATTAACCCCCCTACCTTTAATGTTTTCCAGCTTGGCTCTGACTTTTTCCACGGTGGAGCCACATAGACAAATAAAAGATTCAAATTACCCCTAAACTATTAACTTGGTTTATATATACCCTCTGTAAAATAATTTGAAGCATGCCCATAGAACAATTGAAAAGTTCAAAAATACTTCTGCATAATTGAATAAGATTCAAACATACTCCTATGTGGCTCCACCATATCAACCAAATCAGTCCCATTTTTCACGGCCGAAAATATTAGTTGGAGGGGCATATTTGAGACAAGAAAATGGTGAAGGCTTTTATGGACTGATAGGTGAACGTAAGATAAATATAGAACAAATTGCAAATGATTTTTAAATCTTTTCCCTTAGTAGAATGATGTCAAGCATTTTGGAATATTCTAAAATAGGAAGTCTCATATTAAACTGAATGCAGGAGTATTACGAATGGTCTCCCTATTCCTTGCTATATTGTTGTTAATTTAAGTTCTCTTATTGCAGTTTCTGCTATGTTGAGTAAAAAGCATAGTAGTTCCTTGCATCATTTGCACTTCTCATCTGTTTGATGTTATGCTTTGGATTCTTTTTTCAAGTGTTGTTGGACTTGTTTGCTTGGATGATAATCTTTCATGTTTACTCCTTATTGTTGAACTTTTTTTCTACCTCCCTATTAAGGAAAAAGAGGCAATAGTATTTTCAGTCCATCTCTTAAGGAATGGTTAATGTTGAAGATATAACGAAGAACTTCCTTCTTTGGCAACACATGGTTGGCTTCTTGTCCTCTAGCTATGTGATTTTTTATACTTCGATTTTTATTCCCTCTTTCACTTCTTATTTGGCAGCTTAGTTATAGCATTAAAATAGATTCATTATAACCAGATGGCTTACTGAGGGAATCTTCAACTCTTTAATAATAGTATTAGAAAATTATGAAGTCAGTGCACCATGAGAAAGTAGACATTGTTTGACCCAAGAGAAGTAAACTGAGCTATATAAAATCGGATTGAGCGCTTTAATTTACTGCAGTTATTACCCTCTGAAAAGTACTGGATTAAAGAAAAAAATGTTCTCTGATGTTACCCTATACCTGTATGCCCCAGTTGCTGTACAGTAAAGTCATAATTCACTAGTTATTTCGGATGCTTGCCAAATACTGAAAAATGCAGACGTTAGCTGTATTTCTAGGGGAAACTCCTCGCCTACGGTTCAAACAAAGGCTTTACATTTGTTTTTAATTTCCTCCCTCCAAAGCAAAGTTACCAGATTTCAGGCTGTTTTAGGAGGAGAGTTGGGCACAACTTTAGGATGGAAGCAGTAGTGCTTTTCTGAAATACAACTAATGCTCTTCTCTTATTATTGACAGAGAAGCACTCCTGGGCCCGTGGAAGGCTCTGTTGAACATTCTCAAATAATCAGAAATGGATCTACTCATGAGGATGATATTGTCATTAACCCAACATTGCTTGCAAGTGCCCAGAGCTCTGTAGAACCGAACTTGACTGCTGCTGCTTTATATAGAGCAACACACGATTCTCATATGGCAGCGGATGAAGCAATTACCTTTAACATGCCACTGCAACCTAATTTATTTGAAAATGCATCTGTTGAACCATCTCCTGATGCTGAGCACCCTTCCCAGCCACAATCATTATCTTGGCCAGGTAAACGAGATACAATTGAGTCGGAGGTTCTGAGCAATGGCAGAAATGATCAGGAAGAAGTGAAATTCGATGGTGAAGCAGTTGCAAGATCACATGCGTATACTCAAAGGTAAGATGATTTATCAGGAGTTCAATAGCTATGGCTTGATGTCCTGGTAAGGTGGAAATTCAAATTTATTTCTTCTATGCCCCCATGACTTGCTAATTTTTGTAATAATGCCAAATTTGTATTACACCTAAGAAGTAGGCATGTGATACAGTATCACTTTAAGTCCCTTGGACCCAGTGGGCCTAGTGGCAGTCAAGGTCTTGGAAGAATTACCTGTAATGTTCCAATTTCTTATTGTCCTGTGATTGCCAAGTGCATGAAATAGATTCAGACTAGTTAATGTTTCTCGTGGTTATTAGCTGGTTGGTTAAAATGCAAATTGTAGCCTTTTTGAGCCCCTTCCAGTATAGTTTTTTTGTAAAACCTGCTGCAACTTGTGGGTTTGCATTTTTTTTGTGAATAAAATTGCCAATTCAAAAAAGATTTCAGTGGCTTGAAGGAAGTCGTTTTATATGACCCGGCATTGTTTACCTGAGCAATCAAATATCAATCAGGTTTCCCTACATGGCTTCCCTCAACTTTTCTACCTGACCCATCAAATGGTAATCTAAGTTGAAGGTTAATAACAAGCGGATCTCTGGATTCCGAGGTTTGAGTCTCACTTTAGGATTTTCCAGACTTCCCATCAAAACGAAGAAGTGTATAACAAACATGTACATATCATTCTGACTTGAGCAGTTGTCCTCTGAACCTTTAGGCAGATTCTGATCTGAACTCAGTTGATCTGAAATTATATTATGATGCTAGTAGACTACTGATTTTGGATTCTATTTATGTGACATTGGGTCTTGGTATTGAGCAGGTTGCTTAATATCATAAACCAGACACTAGCATCTGTGGGAGTGGATCCGTCACTGGCCGATGTTAGAGTACAGCTTGATATCAGCAAAAAACCAAGCATTGGAGCCACAACTACAACATTAAGCAGTGGAGAGAACTATGATGGTGCTCCTAAAAGGCTTAGGACAGAAGGTAGTATGTGATTGTCAATCTAGCATGGCTCCACTCCTAATTTTTCTGCATCTTGTCATCGTTTCGATGGGGAGATACATGAAGTGGTTGGTCTCTGTGGATGAGGCGGTGCACAAACAGCTTATGGTTGTCCAGTTAGGTTTCCATTTAAATATGAGAAGCTGCATTGTCATTCTTAAGGGTATTTAGTTTTGAATTTAGATAGTCGACTTTGGAAATTCTGTCAGTGTGATGTGGTTATGCCTATCGATTTGAGATGCCTCCATGGATCTGGTTTCATAGTTGATATTTAAACAGGGAAATTTGAAGTTGTTTCAAATGTCAGCATGAAGAATTTTATGTACATTACCAAATCTTTCCCTTTTCAGCATTTTGTGATTAGTTCACTTAACAGGATGCTGGCTTTTCAATTGTGTTTTCAGAAATTAAAGTCAGCACTTGTATCATTGTGAAAAACTGAAAATTTGGTCTCAAGTCGAATCAACAATACGTCAATTTTGATGTTGACGCAATCGTACTTGCAATTTCACATATTTGATCCAACACAATTGCAACAGGATACTGCTACATATAACATTGAAATCAACTATACATTTCTCCACTGATGAAAATACTACCTCTCTTATTTAATGATAGATATATGAGAGTCAAAGTGTATATTGAATTGAAGAAGAACAATCCTGTCATCACTGCATATGTCCTCATCATGAACAAGACATGAGTGGCCAAAACACCAACACAACCAAACAATCAATTGAAGTTCACCAACTAGATTTATTTAATAAAAATTATTTTTATTTAGTTTATTAATTAAATAACGTCTTTTTAATAATAATAAGGGATAATTGTGTTCTTTTTCACTGCCACCAAGCACATTGTTTTCTTCTTCCTCCACAATAAATAATTCTAAAACTTTTCTAACTTCCAAGATAGAAAAGAAAAAATAAATGACCTTCACTCTCACTCTGTCTCAATAAAGAACAACAATCAAAATTACGTTTTTTGGTCTTTCTTTCAACATTACCCGTGTTTTTCTAGTGTTTTAACATATAAATTTAATATATGCAAGTCACCGGTTCATTTCCCAACCAATATAGTTGGTTGCTGAGGAGACAAAGATGGATGAGACAGTTCCCACTTGAAACTTGAAGCATGCTTCAAGTCTAGCTTTGAGACAAACCAATATAGTTGGTTGCTGAGGAGACAAATAATGCAAGTGATTACTGATAACAGTGTTTGGCCAGATGAATACTGCAGTTTCACAATGATTGCATGTGAATATGCTCATGTTAGTCCATGGTATATATTGTAATTTGATCCTAAGGATATCGTTATGAGAAGTTAGATGAGTTCGATGCTATGAACTGATGAAGCATTGGTAATGGGTTATTGGTTTAGCGGTTTTGCTAATTCTTTTTTATATTTGGAATATCCGTTGTTAACAGTTTGAGGTTTTTTTCTTAACAGGTTAATCAAATTAATAAATTCAACTCTCGGCTATTCTACAAGGTGCCAATATTTGCTTTTGAGCAAGATGCAATATGTCATTCATTTGGTTTGTCACCTTGTTTCTAAGTGATTTTTAAGAATGTTCGTTGATAAACCAACATCTTAATGGTTCTATAATGATTTAGCATATTTACAAACCGATAACTAATAAGTTGAATTGAACCAGTCATATCAAACCCTACCTTGCAGTGACAGTTGAAGACATATGATAGAAAACTATGCAACACAAGAGAAATCTATATATAACAGAATGTATCTTAATTTTAGTAGTAAAAAAGGAATTAGAAACAGAGGAGTTGTTACTACAGAATTATAAATAATTATACAATTAACTATAAGTAGGTGAGCCTTGATCACCAAGTCTTCAATATATCTTCCCTCTTTTGTTTTTCTTATGTCTTGAATCCAAGCAAATGAATTTATTGTAGAGCTATTCATATATAGTGTTTGATGTATAATAACTACTAGGAATTTGTATAGTTGCATTTGGACTAAGGGGAGTTCTTCTTTTTCGAAGATGAAGTAGAAGCGGGAGGAACTCCAGGTAAGCCAGGCATAGGACTGAATGGGAACGGAGGGAGAAGAAATTGGGAAGGTGGTGGTGGTGGTGGTGGTAATGGAATTAAATCAAATGTAGGTGGTGGTGTAATTGGAGGAGGTATTGAAGGCGGAGGAGACATTATAGGTGAATGAAAATTTGGTGGAAATGTTGAAGGTGGAGGAATTGGAGGTGCATGAAAAAACGGTGGAAATGTTGAAGGTGGAGGAGACATTGGAGGTGAATGAAAAAACGGTGGAAATGTTGAAGGTGGAAGAGACATCGGAGGTGCATGAAAAAACGGTGGAAATAATACAAGAGGTGGCAGAGGAGGGAGTTGCGGTAAAGGAGGGAGCTGCGGTAAAGGAGGGAGTCCTGGAAGAGGTGGAAGATAGCCTTGATTAATAGTAACAAAACGCGACACTGATGGAGTTAATATTGGATCATTATTAAGAGTTGAAGTTAAAGAGTTGTGATCAGGATATGCTTCTTTGTTGTTGGTACTATGAATGCTTGGCTTTTGGTTGCAAAGTTTTGGTTGGTTTACAGGTTTGAAAGTGAAGAATCCAGCAGAGAAAATGTGTGTTCCCTTTTTCTTCGATTTGAGTCGGAAAGAAGAAGAAGAAGAAGAAGAAGAAGCTGTTGTTGTCGATGCCTCAGCGCAATGTGGCTCACTGCTGCTGATTAGCTTGGCTGAACATCCTATAACATGTTTGACATGTTTGTCCACTTTGAAAGGAAGGTGTACACTGAATTCTCCATGCATGTTTGTTTTCACTTCTTGGTAAAATCTTGAGTTTTTGCCTGAGTTTGCACATTCCACTGCAACAATAGCTCCTATAAGCAGAAAAATGCATCAAAAGTTTAAAAGATTCCCAAGAAAGAAGAGAGAATAGAATGTGTTTGGTATGATAGAAATATTTCCCAGAATATAAGTCATTTTCCTTCACAATTCTCTTTTTCCCCTTTTCCCATATAAAACGAAGTCATTTCATAAAGATATGACATTCGAACCTAACTTAATCTCAAAAGTTAACTTGAGGGGAGGAGTGTCCAAATTCATATAAATAGGCCAACAGTTCATTTTCCAACCAATATGGGACTCTAACACCTCCTCCATGCTTGGCCCAAAATGGAGCGTGGACCAGAAATCTGAATAGGGATGAACCTGACTATCATACCATCTAAAGATATAGTATTTGAACCTAACTCAACTGCAAAAGTTAGCTCAAGAGAGGAGGATTAATCAAGTCGAATATAAGCAGCACCAACCCATTCCCCAACCGATATAGGACTCTAACGCTCTAACCTTTTTTGAGAAATACTCCTTCCGTTTCAATTTGTTTGTCTTACTTACTTTTAGTCTATTTTTTTTAAAATGTGTCTTTTCCTTTTCGACAACTTTAAATTTCAATTTTACATATGACATGTTTAAGACCATAAAATTAAAGGGCATTATGGTAAATTCTACATATCTTTAGTTTAAGACCACAAAATACAAAAGTTTTTTTTATTTTCTTGAACTCCATGTCAAGTTAAAACCAGACAAACAATTTGAAATGGACAGAGTAAGTTATATTCCAGAACACTACAAGAAAATGGTGAATTACATGAGGATTAGTATGAAAATTTGCAGGAAAATAAGTTTTCTGTGGATTTTCATACTAATCCCTAGGAAAATCCCATGTAATTCACACTTTTCCTATAGTGAAAAAAACAACTTTTTAATCATTCCAAACAACAATAAGTTCAAAAAGTTAACTAGGATGGTGATGAACCTGAAATGAAGTGACTGGCCTTTGACAAATCCTGCTGATAGTGACAAACATCACAGAAAACTTTTCCTACAACAACAGCAGTTGGATGATGGCTAGAAATATGCCTAGCTTGTGAAGGTGAAAGGTTACCAAATACCAAACCAAGGAAGACAAGTATCATCCAAAACCAACACATTCTGTACAATCTAAAAAATGATTTCAACTCTAATTAATTTGTCATTCTTTGGCTTCCTTGCTAGTAAGATTTTATACTAATAATAATATATGAACTTCTTTAAACATAAATAAATTGATAATGGATGTTGCCAATTCCTCATCTGTATCTCCTCATGCAAGACCTGTGACTACCAAAAAATATACAACAACAAAGGAATTATCTTCAACTTTTTTGGTTGTCGGGGTGTGTTTGGTACAAAGAAATTAAAAGGGATAGTATTTTACTATTTTATGTATAGATGATTTTGGGATAATAGTTTTTTCATTTACTTATCAATATGCTAAAAAAATAAGTAAGAAATCCGTTTATTTTATAAGAAAATAATTTTTTTTAATCGAAGTAAGTCATTATTTAAATCAATTCGCCAATTTGTTTTTTTTTTTCAAAACTAGAGAAAATGTATTTCACAGTAATATATAAAACATTATTTTATTAATGAAATCCAACGGTCGCCAATAATGTTTTTTTAAGTAATTTGTTTCGACAACTAACGTTTTATAGGACATTGACAAACTCTGTCAGCTTGAAATATCTGACATTCTGACATGTAATATTTTTATTTTGATGTATTGTTTTAAATAATGACTTTTTTTTAATTAAAAAAATCCAAAAAATCATTATATTTTTCATAAAGGCCTGTTTGGAAGGTCACTCTGGTAATTGGATTTGGTGTAATTGAGTGTAATTACACTGTCTATCATGTTTGGTTGGCCATATAATTGCCTAGTCAATAGGTAATTGAGTGTAATTGGCAAGGGGTGATTACATTCTCCAATTCATAGGAGGAGGCTGTGAATTCCTGGTAATTACATGGTGTAATTATAAGCTGATTATTTTTTAATTTCCTCCTTTTATTTTTTCATTTTAATGTATTTTTATTTTTATTATTTTTAACTTTTAGTATTCTAATGTTTTCTAAAAATATTTTATTTTTAGTTAACATTATTTATATTTTATACTTAAAATGTGATTCCATGCAATTTTTTGTATTATCTAAAAAAAAAATTATTAGTATAATTTTATTAGTATTCTAATTTTAAAATTATAGTAGAATTCATCATTGAATAAAGTTATGGACTTACGTTTTCATTTTCTTTTAAATCATAGTTATGTATATGTTATGTTGAAATTTGACATAAACCGAACCCAAATATAATCGGGGTTTTTTTTCAATACCAAACCAAGTCAAACCAAACTACTAGTGGGGTTTTTTTTTCCGGTTTAACTCGGTTTGCGGTTTGATTCAGTTTTCGGTTCGATTTTTAGATAATACCTAAATCAATAGGTAAAATGTGGCATTTTTTTTTTTATAGAAAAAATCCATTATCTAAAATTGATGGGTTTGCCACAATAAGCTAGTTAGAAAATGGGCATGCATTGAGTATGAATTTTGGTTATCCAACTTTTAAGCTGGTGAGACCACGAGATCGTTGCTTATTTTTTTAGTTTATAGTTAGGAAATTTTAACCCTACTACTTTTTAACTGAAAAAAAGAAACATTCCAGCAAGAATGTATTGTGAATTCATGTGAAATCCTTTAAGTTTCTTACATACTGTACAACTCATCAAATCAGTCTTCTTTTTTCCACCCTTTGGAGCCTCGACTAAATCTGAATCACATAGGACTCGAACCCGATATCTCTAATTAAGAATAAAGTAGTTCCACTATTGTACCACAACCTATGTTGATTCAAATCAGCCTTTAACATAGTTAAAAAAAATAAAAATAGCATTATGAGATTATTTAATAGATAATAGGAGGTGACTATCCGTAATTAGTGAGATTGATATAACCTAAAATTAAGACAGTTAACATATTACAAGCTAAAATGTTAACCTCTATGGTCTTTGTATAATTCATTATGTAATGTGATAAAAGTTAAAACTATGTAAATTATAGTTTAATTTGGCTGATATGTAAATTTCCCAAACAAGAATACTCTCATTGAAGATGGCTTATTAACCCGTTTATATATTTGAGAGTTTATATTGTGTAGTTATCCATTAAAATAATTATTGAATATATATATTTGTATATTTAATTAGTTGTAGTAATTATTTGACCTGAACATATAAATGTGTTAAAAGCATTACATTATTTCAAGGAAAAAGGTCAAAATTATCTTAGAATTATTGTATTTTGGACTACGTGGTGTAAATATTTTCAAAAGTTGTATATTGAAAATTTCCCAAAAAAATGTGTAGAATATTATTGTCAGTTGAACAAATACATGTAATTTTTGTTAACACATCACTACTTGTGACCAATTAAACGTGATAGGAAAAATGACAACAAGAAGAAAAGTGGAGTTCGGGGGATTACGTGTACACAATTTTATCTCTATCTTGTAATGATAAAAAGATTATTGTCAATAGATCCTCAAGTAAAGCATATAAAAAAGTAAATGCATAAAGTAAATACAATGGCAATAACAAACAATATGAAAGCTAAAATAAAGAAAATACAAGTAATACAAAAATCGACAAATAAGATAGTAAGAGAGTAATAATAACAATAATGTGAAGGAAACTAGACAATGCTTGACTATCTACTAACTTTCTACTCTAATCCTCGACCTCCCTATCTTTTTATCTAGGGTCATATCTTTGATAAGTCGTATGTGTCATGTCATGTCTAATCACCTCTCTCAATTCTTCTTCGACATACCTTTGTATCTCTTCTAATCAACTATAGTCAACCTCTCGTACTTCCTCACTGAGACCTTTGTACATCTTCTCCAACAATTAGAACGAGTAGCATCAAACTGTGCCCATTTGTGTTAACTTGTAACATAAAACTTCTTTCTATGAAGCAGAATGTATAGCTAATTAAGTAGGTTCATAATCTTTTGACGTACTGAAATATTTTGAACTTCTAGAGAACAAGGGTTAGTTCCGCAGCACATCTACCCTCAAAACTAATAACTTCACAAATTTCAAATTAAGTCAATATTCAAAACTAACTTCACAAATTTCAAGTAAAGTGAAAATATTCACGATGCTATGTAATAGCTCGTATATGAGATCTAATCTATAATATTAAAGACGTCACACAAGCAGTATAGAGAGGATCAAATAGTGTGAAGTGCAGACCACTTTACATTTATTCTTGAGATTATATCATATGTATGCTATTCTCCTTTCTCATTACCCAAAAAAATGACGGAAAGAACATCTGTACAAATAGGGAATGCAACTACATATTGTACTCGACCTACATTTTCAGCCTTGAAACTATGTAAGAGGAAGACAATCCTCCCATATTAACTGAAATTTTCTTACAGTCCTAGGTCTAGGGTGAAGATCAAATTGCAACAGATGCTGCCTAGATTTGCAGTGACCTGCTTTGCTACTGCTGTTTCTAGATGATACCAGCCTCGAGAAAACCAAAAGCCACATGAAGTTGCAAGGAACTAGCAAGCGGAAAAAGGAAAATTTACAGACATTATGTAACAGCGGCCAAAGAGATGATTCAACGAAGTTGTTGATCATGAAATGCCATAAGCTGTTTTACATCATTCCACCATGCAGCAACATTTTGTCCATCAACAGTAACCCAGTCAACTACAGTTGATGCTGGTTGTTCCCACCATTCATCTACCTGTAAAGATGCCACAATATCACATTTGCATAAGCAGGAACTTTTCAGAACAGAGCAAAGAAGAGTATGTGCGAAAGTAAAAAAAAAAAAAAACGAACATAATAGCATCACTAAGAAATCCTAGTTACAGAGCTTGAATGTTTGTTTCTCCTTTTATAAAGACCCATTTTTTTGCTTTCCCCTTTTTGGGCCTAATAGAACTGAAATATCCTTCTAACACCAAATAAATTCAGAAACAAAATCTTTGGATCAATTAGGAAAACTCTAATGTTTTCCCAGAAATGGGTTCTTGGCAACTCACATAAAGTACTTTCTGTTCATGCAGTTGTGCAGAAAGACCTTAAAATTCACATGATCCTTGGGCCTAAT
The DNA here is from genome assembly GCA_029582245.1 of Solanum etuberosum. Classification (NCBI taxonomy): domain Eukaryota; kingdom Viridiplantae; phylum Streptophyta; class Magnoliopsida; order Solanales; family Solanaceae; genus Solanum; species Solanum etuberosum. The sequence goes on from JAJONR010000938.1 coordinate 34,298, forward strand.
TCAAAAAGCTAGCTCATGAGGCAAGGACTGCTCAAGACCAGATAAGGATACCCATTCCTCCCTCAACCAACGACTTAACATCACCCAAGGAGGTTACTCAGAAGATATGAAAGATGTCATTTGGAAGACATGAAATGATAAATATCAAAGAAAACAATTTACAAAATAAACTTATATTAAGTAAAAAATAGTCTTTTGTGGCGTGTCCTACCTTCGTTTGGACACTCCCACATCTGTGTCCAGATGGATGATTGACAGCATATAAAGAAATGTGTAATTCCATTATTTTATCCATTTCTAAGACCAGTAAGATATTACCTTTAACAAACTGGTGAACAAATAATCAGCGACAAAAATTACTCACCAGGCCCCGAACATACTTGCATTCCTCGTCAAGGCAGTGTTTAGCATTACCAATAGCTACATCCAGTTCCTGTAGCCAATTCTCTGTAGCTGTCTTCTCTTGCTCGGCAGCCAGATTTAAGCAGTAGTTTGTCGTCCTACAAAGCACAAACAATAAAACCAACCATTCTATATTGGTTCAATCAAATGTCCAACAATCAGGATTACAGTATTCAAGGCACTAGAGTCCAATCTAATTTTGTTAAGGCACCCCAGTTTTTGGTTTGAATAAGAAATAGAAAGACTTGTGCATTGCAAATAAGCAAGGATCTGACCTGGGGAAAAAAAGAAAGAAAAATTGATGAGAGACATTTGTCACACCTTTCATACTCATTTTGTGCCTTGTTAGCATGATCTAGTAATGCACGACCACTCTCAACAAGATCTCGCCGTGTGTGAACCAAGTTGATTGCCTTTTCCAAGTCTTCCAATATGGAAGCTTCAGAACCACGAAATTTCATACAAAATCCCAAAGATTCTAAAACTGCTGCTAAGCCAGCATCCGAGGCATCCAAACCTAAATACACAAGTTAAAAGGACAAAAACAAGATGTACATGAAATCATCAGTACATGTAAAAGGTGCGATAACGAGGAATGCAAACCCAAGCTCAAAAATAGTGAATGTTTGAGACAATAAAATCCAAGAAAGTCATGGTATGAATATTTAAAATTCAATAAAAGCAATTGTGTCTAACAGATCTCATACATATTACAAAAACGACACAACGAACTAATAATGAGCTCAAGTATTTATGTACCTTATTTCATAACTTGAGGGCAAGGAGTTCAATCCAGTAAATGGGTTTTAAAAAAAGGCATACTGAAATGCCAAACTTAGATCCATCCCAAGACTCATTCATATAGGGCTTAGTTAGATTGATTAATCATGATTTAGGTCATCTCTTGTGATTCTTTTATGGGACATAATAATCACAAGCACACCATAAACCTACATGAGCTTAAGGTGATTCCTATCGCCTTAATTGTTTAAGCTTTGCACATTATCATCCTTCTTCGTCTCTCATGTTCTACTTGCTGATTATACTGTCGTGTAGTCTCAAATGGTTTTTAAGGGTATTGATAGAAGCTCAGATGTCTGGAAATCGGGTCAAGTCAAATTTTGCCTCACTGTTTCTAACACTCAGATGGCCCTTGGTCCAATTAGGCAACTATAATTGAAACTATATCCATTTTAAAGTCCCAAGCCTGCTAGCTGCACCAGAGACTATTGGTCCATAGCTGTTCTGACCAAACCATCAAGTCAGCAGACAGCATAACACCACCTTATGCTACACTTTGATTTAAACACAAATCAACAAGATTAACTTCCAAATGAATATAAAGCCAAAATGTCCAAGAAATGGAAACAAGAAAAGAGGTTGTATTCACCTGAACAAATCAATAATGCCTATGCTATCCGCTACTGATTTAATGCCTCCACAAGATCCCGAATGCATATTTTGCTTTACAGAGAGTTATGACAGAATAAATGATTGAATTCTTTAAGAATACTTCCTAAGCTAATCGTGTTAGTTTCCTTCAACAAAATCAATAAGCTTCTTGATTGATCCCCTATACCTTTGGCCTTCAATAATTAGAATTCAAAAGGCGATTTGTTCTCCACTATTTCCTGAGAGATCAATAGAAAATGATTGTCTGTGCTTCCAGGCGCTCTTCTCCTTTTTTCCACTCACCGACTCAGAAAAGCAAGACATGTACATTATGATCTATCATATACTAATAAAGCAAGGAAGCAAATTAGCGCCTCTCCGTAGCCCTCCTTTTTCCAATCTCTGACTCATAAAAGCAAGATATGTACATTATGATCTATCATATACTTATAAAGCAAAGTAGCGCCTCTCTGTATCCCCTCCTATACTCTACAAGTCATTAGTGTCAAGTGCACGCACCAGAAAGAGAAAATGGGGGAAGTCAGTTCAGAACTTCAGATACAAGAAGTGAGGAAGACAAAACATTAGGGAAAAGAAGGAAATGATAACTGCTGGGGAATAACTCGGTTGGGGTCTTTTGGTCAGGTGGGAGCAGTGTTATCAAAGGCGTGATTTAAGCGCGCTTAAGCCTTGAAGCGAGGCTCAAAACATGTTGAGCACTTCGCCTCGATTTATGTGCGCTTCAGTGTCGTCATCAAGGTACTAAGACAAACATTTCCTTGCCAATGAGCCTCTTATGAAGAAATGACACTAAACAATTGATATTTCACTTTATCATAAAAAAAATTCAATTTCTTTGGTCATGTATTTGTCATTCTTGTTTATAATTATTAGTCTTTGACTAAACATATACATTTGTATTTTTTTTCTCCCTTTGCGCTTTTTTCATTAAAACTCACGCTTTATTTGCGCTTAAAGCCCCCACGGACCTTAGAGCTTTTTTGCACTTTTCGCCTTTTGATAACACTGGGTGGGAGAAGGGGGCGCAGTTAGCTTCTAAAATCTAAGGTGAATGAAAAGGAAAACATTAACGCCTCATTGTTTTGCACTTAATGGAGGTCTGAAACACTGAATCTTAATCAGTCTTTAGCCCATTAAGTGTGCTTGGTTTTTAGGACTGAATCTTAATCATTCAGATTCAACCCATTAAGTCCATATATTTCTTCTTTTTTTAAAACTCTTAATGAATTTGGAAAGATATGAACAAATCAAATCCGTAGGAGAGTCTTAACAACACTCGAACTAATTTAATATGTTTTAAAATAATCATTGTCGCTTTTCTCTCTCTCTTTGCACGGCTTCGCTCTTTCTGGCTACAAACTTTCTTACTCTCTTTACTCGATCAAACACCAATTTTTTCCTCTTGAATTGGTAAGTTTTCATAATTTTTTGTGACACCCCGAAAATTTCTAAGCTAAGGCTCGATCCATTCTTCATTGGCATATAAGGTCGTATCGAGTGATTCTTAAATTGTTCTTAGGTGTTAAGGTCAATTCTTTAGTGTGGGAATGGATTTGGATATGAATTAAGGTCACTAGAATCCCCTAATACAAAGTTGAGTATAAAGTAATGATCATATCTCTCAACACATAATGAACTAGGTGGCCTATGACCTATCAAATTAAAGGTCTATGAGTCCTCTTTTCAACGCCACCAAGTTTGCTTCATTTCGAGTTTGGAGTAAAAAGTTATAACCGTTTTACCAGAGACTACCACAACAGAGTTTTCTGAGCAAGTGACCTACGAATCACTTCTATGGGACGTAGAAGTTTCTACGACCCATACTGTTCACTCGTGGAAAAAGTATTGGGAGTCAAAATTTTGGGTTTAATGCTTACGGACCCATCTATGGGTCATAGTTTGGGCCCGTAGAATGAACTTCTAAACCTTAAAATTTCAATATGAATTCCACAGATGGGATTTACGGTCCGTAGATCAAACCACGAACCGTAGATGGCCCCGTGAAAGGCTTTCAACAGCTTTTTAAGAGGGGTAGTTCAGTCTTTTCCCACTCCTTCTAAGCCTAAACTCCCACGTTTTTACACCTAAATAAGGTTCTAAATAATATTAATCAACCCTATTACTCTCATTAACATTTCCAAGTCTTACAGCATGAATCCAAGAGGAGAAAGTTAGGATTTTCAGGCATTTTTCCAGTTTCAGCAAGAACTTTGTTCTTCCAGGTATGTAAGGCTACTCATAGTAATGGACTAAGTTCATCCTCAAACCCTACATCTAAATTCAATCATTAAAAGGTTACGTTTTTTAGGGTTCTACCCACAGTTCTTGAAATCTAAATTCGGTTGTGTTTTGTATTGAGTTTCAATTTCTTTATCATTGAAATTTCGATTTCTATTATGCATATTGAATTCTAAACTGTTGTTCACGATTTCTATCACATGAACCCTATTTGTTTATAGAAGTCGGGTTTATAAAGGTTTTTAAATAAGTTTTTCCTATTACATTGAGTTCGGATTTGAAAGGTAAGCCCATGAGTGTACTTTTTAAATGCATGTTTTGAAAAGGGTTTTAAAAGGATATGAATGGCTTCATATGTACTATTTGGCAATCGAGAAAGAAAAGAATATAATTGACTTTCTGAAACTTTTTCTTTCTTTTTGTTTAGTGGGTTTTGGTTTAGAAACTATTTTAAGTCTTATTTGTTCATGGCGACGAGCAATATCACAAGTCTTAATGGAAATCTTAATGTTTTTTCCATTTTTGATAATGGTCAATGAAATGGTTTGAGAACCATGAAGTTTCAAGTTCCATGCGGAGGCAAAAATACTAGGTAATGTTTTCCCACCTATCTTAAGTCTTGATGGATAGAATCACCCAATAATTGTGTTGGTGGGAGGTGTAATTAGTCGAGGTACACACAAGTTTGGCCTGGACACCACAGTTATCAAATAAAATATTTCTGCTAATACTTCCATAATTTATGGGGAAATTCAAAGGTCTAAACTTGTATTCATTCACGATTTGAGTTTAGGAGAGTGACAAAATGAACATGTATGTTTAGTGGTAGTTTAAAATAGTCCTCTAAGCATCACTGAACAATTATGGTCCTTTTAGTTTGTCCAAAAGTAACACTTTTAGTCTTCGTCAAATATTTAACAATTTATGTTTGTTAGATTTGACAAAAAACAATGAGGAAAAATATGTAACCATAAACAACAAGAAAGTCCCATCAAATCTTAAAATATGCAACACAAAAATTCACACTAGACATTAAAAAGATTTTTAAAAAATAGTAGAATTACAACTCAAAAAATTGCATCAGACTCTAGAAATATATCAAGGTAGTAGAAACTACAAATTGTACCTCTAAATGTGAGTTCGCACTACTTTCCTTTTCTCATAGTTCCCATCAAATCTAACAGACAAAGTTTGTTAATTTTTTTACGGAGATTAAAAGTGATAACTTTTGGAGAACTTAGAGGACCAAAATTGTTTTGTGCATACTTAACTGACTACTTTGAACCTATCATCAAACGTAAGTGACCATTTTTGTCATTTCAAGTTAAGGATATCCAAATATTATGCGTAATAAGTACATATTCATTGCATGTCATCATTGAAGAATAAGCTATTCTTCCAGATTTTGGCTCAGTTACAGCTAAAAGAAACTATTTTTATAGTAGGTATTATAATTCCTCTCAAATTGGATAACCTATAAGGAAACGTATTTTCTTTTCTTGATAAAGAAAGGAAACGTATTTTCTTTTTATACTCACTTTGGCACTAGTCCATCTTCATTCTTAAGCCTAATCTAAAAAAACTAAAGAGAGAGAGTTCAACTCCCTGACAACCAAAAGAGACAGATGTTCCTCTCCCTGGTACATCCCTATTGTCTCTTCTACAAATAGTTTCTTCATGTCCATCTAACCCATCAAATTTATGTCAATGTTAATCAATATTCATATAGCAACATGACATGGTGCCACTTCAAATCAGTAGGCACTCTATCAGCAGGCAAACGTGAGCAATCAACAATTTTCCAACAAATCTAGATGAATTATAGATCAAATTTGTCTCAACATCTTTTCTTGGCTTTTGTTGTGGCTCAAGGGTCATATTCTTGTCAAACTAAAGGAGCTATGGTGGCTAAGGTGTCCTGGCAAATAATTTGAATTCCAGGTCCATATAAATAACATTTAAGCTCAAAAAAACGTATTCTTAAACAAGTTCACTTTTGCATTTTAACAATAGCACCTGATTCAAGTGAATAATTTTTTTCTCACCTGCAGGATATTGTAGAGCAGCAGAAATACGGCATATAGATGGAATTGCAGACGGATCTCTTGCACCAGCCCTAGCCGTCAATATAGCAGCATTCTTTTCAGCAGCAGCAACAGCTTCTGGTCCAGTAGATCCACTGACACCCATAGATTCCAATAGAGCCTATTAGGATGAAACAAGACACCATGAGTCCAGAAGAGGAGATAACACAAACGTAAACTGCAATAGGTTAAGATGATAATATAAAACAGAACAGAAACTGATATTGTAGCCAGTTCGTTTGTCATATTTTAAATTATCGCTTTAGGTAAGCCCACCATCTCTGTCTTTCATCTTTTGGCTTACCTGAAACACCCCAGACAAAATATAGATAAACAAATAGAAAAATCCTTCACTTCTTGTGTGTTCGGCAGGGAGGTGAACAATAAACTCAGTTATTGCCAGGTGAATACATTCTTTCGTCAACAAAACCCAGACACTTATATGTAAAGACACACATACATTTATCTATGTATACAACTTATCAGAAAAGAAAGAAGAAAAAACATATATCCACATATGTAATATATACACATTTTTTCTGTATGTACACCTCATGAAGGATGTCCCTTTTATTAATAAACATTTTGATAATTGCTCATGGTAGGAGTTCTCATGATGAGATATATGTCACAACGAATAAATATCAAGGCAAATGGTGAGAAAATGGAAAAGGTCCCCTCATAGAATTGATAAAAGCTTGTTTGGAAAGCACTTAAACCATGTAATTCAGTTTAAGCCAGGTTTTGAGCTCCGCCTCTCTTAAGTGGTGCTTTATTTCACGAGTTAAGACGCTATGGTGTGTGCCTAATCACCTATGAACTATGCACATTACTAGAGGATAAATACAGTTGATAAACTGATACGTTAATTGTAAAAAAAATTGTTTAAGAAATTAAAACTTTAGTGAGATAATTAGCTTTGGAAAAACTTCAGGCTACATCGTGTGATCTCAACTAAAAAATTGGTAGTTTTTAACCTTAATTAACATGATTTTACTCCGCATAGTTTACTTTGTCCAAACAGGAGTAGCTAATTGTGGCCTAGAATTTAAGGAAAAGAATCAAACGGGAGACCATTATATCAAGTTTAATTTGCAGTTTAGCACTCACATCAATTTATGACAAAGATCTACCTTTCTTTATTGATACTTCTTGTCAAAATAGAAGAGTTTCTCATTGACTTGATTAAAAATGTATGAGAGGTGCGCTCCTAATATAAGAGTCTTCAGCTATGTATAATATGGAAGCTAATTGATCCCTATACTAATAAGGTATGAAAATACTCTATATTTAACAATAGAATATTTTAAGATATCTTATATAATATTCTATATAATTAAATGCATATCCTCTTGATACTCTAACATGCACCCCCAAATTCAAAGTGGGGAACCAGCTTGAGCTTGGTTACTTTGATAATTTCTTCATGCATGATTTGCACCTTGTCTCCAAAGCATTAAAATATAAATATTAAAAAGAAACAGTTAGAAGTAAATAATTAGTAATCAGCGTAGCAACAGATTCTAAACATATAGTAAAACTGTTTTCACAAATCTTCCTTAAACCTAGCAGTGTAAACAACTCTTTTAAATTTCTTCTCGCTGAACCAAAAACAAATTTATTAGATTTATAGATTAGTGAAAATCTACAAACCTGGGGTGTTGATGGAAGCATGTAAAGTGTATTATCAGGAGTTTGATAAAATGCTGAAACTTCTTGCTCAATAAGATCTTTTGCACTGTGTGATAAATCTACAAGAACAGTACAAGCAGGAATTACAGTACTCGATGAATACTCCTTTGCAGCTAATGGCTGCTGACTCCAAAATTCTGCAGCATCCTACATAGTGACGGGAAAAATTTATGTAATCAAACAATCAATAAATTTTCCCCAAGTAGTTCAGGATTCAGGCATAGTTGTTGTTCTCATTGTAGTTGTAAACAATCAATAAGTTTACCATATTCTCCAGCTTAAAAGCATAAATATATCAGTGGAACGGCTAATTTGTTAACAAATTGGAATATTTTCAGTGAGATGTACATATATTGGGATGCACATACATCAAGTATCACATCGCTGTAAACCTACTCCTTCCACCCCATTTTGTTAAACCAAATAGTGACCAATAAATAATCCATAAGCCTTTCAAACTAGGTCAAACAACGCATATGTCAAAACTTCAGTGTTCTAACATGTACAACATTTTTGTACTGCACCTTTGTACATATCTATAAGAGTCTTAGATGAAAGAAAATTTCTACAGGAGTCTTAAATGAAAGACTTGTCACATGTCTTCTACCTATCTTCACTCATTTCTCACACAAATGGGACAGAACTAGTACATTACACCTAGGTTGGGCTGTTGAAGCCATATTATTTATGCCAATAACTTCAGCATATGGTTCAGCATATGGTCCCTTCGCTTCAATATTTATGACTTTCTTACCATTTAGGGATGTCCCAGAATATGTCACAATTCCATTTAACAAAATTTATATTTTTTGAGGAAGGTAACATAATGTATACAACTTTTTAAGAATTCAAAATCATTATACTATTCATTTAGCTTTTCAATCATTACTTTAGTTTTTTTTCTCTATAGATAATATAAAAATATAAGTCAAATAAACATCTTAGACTATGTGACCAGACAGATGTTGTCATATAGAATAGAATTGACCATTGACAGAGTAATAGATAGAGATCATCTTCGCAATTGATCAACATATTTGTGAGCCCTGAGAAATTTCACTTTTAGTTTCCAACAAAAAGTATTTAGACTATGTCTAAGGCTACACAAGACCATATAGTAAACTCAAACATGATGGAGGAGTCCCATTAGCATGACTATCTGGTTTAGTGATCAAAGAGCTCAAGTCAAACAGCCATTCAAGTTAGTAGTTCCAATGAACTCTTTAGGTAAGTTTGAAAATTGGTGTATCATGACCAAAAAGGAAGTCCCTGGTGTAGGTTTATTTATACTTTCAAAAGGTCATAAATTATTACTTTGGGAAAAAAAACAAAATAGATCTTCAAACCACAACATCATGCAATCCCCCACCCCACCCCACCCAAAAAAGAACAAATAAAATTAAAAACAGAAGACTGGTATAACAACACATTGCACCGCATAGACACACATAATATCAGTCATACCATGCTTGCCTTTAGTAAGGCACTATAAATGGATTCCAGCTCGGATCTGCGAGCATCAAACTCTTCGATCTTCTTCCATTTCTTTCTCAAAGAATCTTCAGCTTCTTTTCTCTCTGCGCACAATTTATTTAAACGTTGTATTTCAGACATCAGTGTGTTCACACTAGCTTTTAATCCAGCTGCTTCTCTTTCCTTTGTCCAGACCTCCAACTACAAAAAGTAGAAGAAAATTGCTAGGAAATCCCACACGTACAAAATCAATAAATAGGTCGTACAGGTAATTGAGCTAGAGAAGATTATAAGATCACACATGAGACCAGCATATTTGAAACTACCAAGAGAAAGCACTATACAAGTACACAAACGAAAGGAAAGTACACAATGATTTTTTAATGGTGGTGTCAGGACCAGCTTGCCAGACTACTATTTCACAGGGTGCCTGCTAACTCCAACCAATCAGTTCTTGGTAGATGGGGAGAAGTGACAAAACATTATTTTTTGGTTTTTCCTATGCTGAGAACAAAAGGACAGTGTCTTATCAATGTAAAGCAGCATTTTTTGGAATAATTGAACAGCACCAGTAGGCTGAATATCAACACACACCTATTAGGATACTGTTCCTCCAAAAATAGATTTCCTAAACTTACCTACCTTATCCAAAAAAAAAGATAGATTCAACCTTGTCAAAGTTTGTGACCTCATCTAAAAGAGTAAGCTATTAGAAAGAGCACACTTTTTCTTATTTATGTCTTTAATACACTCCTTCAAGTGCGGCTCTGTTTCTTTTTTATGGGCAAGTATAAATTCTTTTTTGATAATGGGTGGGGATGAGACTCAAACCCAAGACTTATGCCTGCTCTAATACCATGTCGAAGTTTGTGACCATCTCATTTAAAAGCTTAACCTATTAGAGATAGCACACTTTTATGTCTTCAACAAATCCAAACCTCTTTGACAAGCTTTCCAAAGAAAAAGGGAAGAATATTATTGTAACACCTCGAATTCGAGGTAAGTAAACTTTCCGTCCTTCAGAAAATCTGGTGCCAGAACCGACGGACGCCACCAACGGTCCGTCGTCTGACACACGGACCGTAGGTAGGCCCGTGGTTGGCCAGTCCAACTTTCCAAAAATGTCAAGTTTCAGTACTTTTTCAACGGCTCACCAGGACGGTCTGTCATTCAATGCACGAGTTGTAGATAGGTCTCGTAAGTGAGTCCTAGACTTAGATGAATTTAGAGGTCGAAAGTAGTGACCCACGGCCGAGACCAACGGCCCGTCGTTGGACCCACGGTCCGTGGGTTGGCCCCGTCGATCAAGGCCCCAAATTTCAGCCTCTGATCCCAAACGACGCCCGACCAGAACGGTCCGTGGTCTGACCAACGGACCGTCGGTCTGGTCATCGATGGATGCCGGTAGTTTCTTTCTTAAGGGCTTTTGGGTCTTTTCCTAATTATTCTAGCCTAATACTATGTCGTTTTACCCTTCATCTAAAGTCCTATATAAGTGTTTTTAACCCCAAAATTCCCCAAATATTTCTCTCTAAAAGGCTTGAAGAAGGAGTCAACCTAGGGTTTCAAGTCAAGTCTCCAATTCCACTATTGAAGGCAAGCTTTTGGCATTGAGGTATGATAGTTTTCATCCATGGGGCCCTTCCCTCCATAGAGTTCCTAAATTCTCCAATTTACAAAGTTAGAAATCCCCAATTGAGTTAGGGTTTTCCTTCCATGTCATGGGTTCCTTTCAATGTTGATTTACTTAATTGATTTATGAACTTTTATGCATGAATTGATAAAATCTCACGATTTTAAGATGAATCCCCATGAACTCATGCTTAACCCATGTTTTCTAGCTATTGATGATTGAAAGTGGGTTTTGGACTATGAAAGGTGAATTATGGAATTATGCATGTTCTTATGGAATTGATGAGACATGATGTAGATTTCTTTGAGAGTAAAAGCATATATGTTGTTGTTGTGGTTAATTGTTGTGAAAGGATTGCTCACATAACTACCTCATGCATGAATGTGAAAGGTTTTTCTCACATAAAGGATTCTAAGGTTGAAAGGTCTTCTCACCTAAAATGAATCAAAGTTAAGGAGCTATTCTAATGAAACCTAGCTTAGATTGGTTACTTAATTGTATCTCTCCATGGATGACATATGACTTAGCTTGGATTGGTTACTTAATTGTACCTTTCCATGGATGACATATGACTTAGCTTGGATTGGTTACTTAATTGTACCTTTCGATGGATGACATATGACTTAGCTTGGATTGGCAACATGACATGCCCTTCCATGGATAATGAAGTCAAGTTAAGAAAATGACTATTCCGTGGGATTTACGCTTAGCACCGAGAGGATATTGAGGTGGGAGCTCTCCCGTTAGTAGAGGTCGGGTTTCTAGTAGCAATCTCTTTATCTCATACATATGTGCCCTCATAGGATGATTGTCTTAGATAGACATTAGCTAGTGGATCCATATAACTAGAAGCTCATCGTCTTACCTTGGCAAGTAGGACACCCCTTTTTGGTGTGGGATAGACACCGAATTCTGTGTTGATAGCTCACATGGTCTTATATGTCGGTTAAAGGTAAATCTCTCACAATAATGAACTAAGGTTACTTCAAGAAGTATCTCACATGTGTTTTAAGATGATGTCTATTTGCATTGACCATGTTTTACGACATGTCTTCTAGCTTTTTTATATCATGTTTTAGCTTGATCATTGCATACCATGAAGATATCCCCTTTTTAAGCATGTTTTCAAATGTTTTATGCATGGCTATCATACTTGGTACATGTTTGTACTAACGCATACTCTTGCCTACATTTCCCCAAATGTAGGGACCAACCTTACAGATTCGCACCTCCGTGGCTAGGGATCTCACATAGAAGATTGAAGATTGGTGAGTCCTCATATTCCGAGGACCGAGCTTGATTTCCCTTTTCATCTTTACTTTCAGTTTTACAACTTGATGTACAGGCTACGTCCCGATCAATCTTATGTACTAGATAGCTTTGAGACAATGTTTAGACTTCCGCTTTCTATATAAAACTTCATATGTTGAAACTGTCTTTTAAATCTCTTATATTCTATTATCTTGTATGATGAATGCTAAGTGGCTTGTATGGGGCCTCTCGGGGTCTTATACGCCATGTTACGCCCAGGGGCTACCTTGGGTCGTGACAATCATGGATAAGTTAGAAGAAAAAATTTCATCCTACACTATGACATAATCTAAACCAAGATGTGAAAGAATCTGACCAACCCAAAACCTTAAGGTTATGGATAGAGTAGCCCAAGACATCATAAACACCTTTGAAAACCCTTACTCAGTCGATGAAGAGCAAGTACTTCTCTAACATCCTCGCACACATGTGACAGGGCTCTTAGATTTACACATGAACTGATGGATTGAAGATCTGCTTTTTTCTTAGAAGATTGAAGAGTGGATGGTAGAAAGAGATATCAAGCTCAACAGTTTAAGAGTGGGCCTGGCGCTAAGATGAGAGTAGGTTCAACAAGCTAAGGCTGGCTTGGATCAAAGCTTCTGGCTCAATGGTCTAAATTGAGAAAGAGAAGCTCAAAGCAAATCCATAGGCTGAGTTGAGAGAGAGAAGCTCAGAGCAATAGAACATGAAGAGAGAATGTGTTTGTGCTTCCAATTTCACCAAGTTTAGCTCTGATACAATGCGAAAGAATTTGAGCATCCAACCCGAAACCTTAAGGCTATGGGTGGAGTAGCCCAAGATATTATAAATCACTTTGAGAACTCCTGCACAACTGATGAGAGACAAGTATTTATCTAACATTTATTTTCTCCATTTTCTATCTACCTTACAAGTATATTACCTCACCTCCTTCGATGTTCAAAAGTTTGCTATGTACATTCTCTTGGAAGAGAAGATACATTTTCCATGAGTTTATTATAAATAAACTTGGTAAAAGATTTCACAAAACTTCTCAGTTCTAACAATAAGCTAAAATAAATGTTACCTGGATCTTCTTTCCTTAAAGATCATCAAAATGAAATGATTTAAATCATTTCTCTGCTAAGTTGTCAACTCCACAATACTCTCAGGCTCATATTTAGTGCTTAAAAGATTAACTTTTAACCAGCAACTACCAAGTACCAGATACAGTATGCTAGTAGTTTTACAAAAGCATAGTATGTGTTGTAAGGTCAGACTAGTTGTCACTCTATAGAGAAATGTGTGAATGAGGATACCGCAGGAAGCAAATATCAGTACAGAGGCAACTATATAGCACCTCGAAAAGACAATATGCTTAATATTTACATCTATAAACTTAATCAGAAAAAAATCAGTAAGCCTTGTAACATTAACACAATGCAACTAATAGTTTCCCAGGCATAACTTCAGGATGTTCTCCAAAGAAATCCAGAAAGGTATAGCATCCCATTTTACCACAGGTCCACAGTCTAGACAGTATTTTTAAGATTTATAAGAGAAAAGCCAAACCTCAAGTTGCCTAAGGCTGCTCATACTCTTTGATGTTCCTCCAATTACTAGTGAGTGTGAAGAGATTGCATCATCAGTTCCTTGCAGACGCTTTAAAAGCTGTTGGCTCATCTTTCTCGCTTCTGCAGCTTTATTCAATGCATCTTCAGTAGCCAAGAATTGCTGAACATGTGCTTTCTGCATCGGACAAAAAAATCAGACCCTTATAAAAATGAAAGGTCTTACAACTGTAAACACAAGTGCATAACAATCGATTTACAGCATCCATGTCAAGTCGACAGTTGTGAAGGAAATGTAATAGTCAGGAAACTCTCAATTAATAACCAAGTCAAATTGAAGATCCAATTCAGGTCGAAGGGAGCAATAGTTTACAAAGAGTTCCAATAGGTTTTCAAGAAACAAAAAACGCAATCCACAAAACAACCCAAGGAACTTTGCAAAAGCAACTAGTTGAAGGTGGCAAACTATTATAAGGAATGAAATAGAAAAGACCTGTCTCTCAAGAAGTTGATTTTGACTCCCTCTTGAAGACGTATCACCTCCAATTTTGCCATTGCCATAAAGTTGATAGTGTAAAGGTGATGTCACATCAGGAGAAGAAGCATCCATTACTCTGTCATTCTCGTACTTGTACCTGATTCAAAGGGTAAAATTGACATCAATGAATATGTTCATCATCATGCCACAATTATCATAAACTGAGTTCAAGCAGATATGACAACTACCAAATGGAAGCAAAAGGCCTCCATGCCTTTCAAATTGGTTACCTTGTCGGAAATTACATGTTTTATAAAATACATAAATTGAATTAGTTTACCCTTTAATTTCATCAATCTTTCAAGTATTTGTATTGTATTACTTTGGGGTAAGACACTGGGATAGCAGTCCCACACACCTTTCAGCTGGGCATATATGACACTTAGGAGATAGCAACTCTAAATTATTGAGTGATTAACGGATAATACGGTGGTCGATGCACTGCATCATGCAGGTCAGACAAGTGCCACCACACAGAAGACGGGCAAGACAATGTAGAACTATGCTTCAAGACCAAATAATTGGGATGAGCTACATGAATCTTCTGTATGCACTCTGCTCTCATGTCCATTTCACTCTAATATTAAGGGCTCGTTTGGCCATGCGATATGAAATCATGATATGATATCATAATATGAAATCATGAGATGAAATTGAAGTTTTGTTTGGACATGCGATATGGAATTTTTGTGTTGTATATTTTTTCATAAACATAAGAACCCCATAAGTTATAAAACTATTAAAATAGCTCAAATTGTTTATTCAATCTTACCAAATAAACAAAAAATTATAAAATTGCATAATAAATTATTACAAAGCTATTTGTTCTCCACTTAAGTAACTGTTTCATCTAAACTTTAAGTGATCAAACTTTAATTCAATAAAAAAAATTGAACATAAATTATAGTGTACCAGTCTTTAATATAATCCTCCCACATAGTACGGACAATCTCCTCACATTGAACTTGCATTTCTCGATCATATGGCCGAGAAGACAAACCAACATTATTATTTTGAGTCATTTGTTGATCAATATCATTCGCAACTATATTTTCATGCTCATAGACCATAAATATTTCATCACTCCTTTAATATTCTCGCAAATAATTATGTAACAATGTACAAGCTATGAAAATTTTCACTTGTGTGTCAATATCATAATGATTAATGCCTTGTTTCACTTGTGTGCAATTATACATTTTCAGTGCATTAATTTCGTGCTAAAATCAAGTAGTGATTATCAAACATACATCACCAATTTTGTCCTTTTTCATATTAAATTGCTTTAAACATTTTCATATGTAGCCGAAAGAGAAGTTTTTTTATTATGAAAACCAAAAAAGTATTACTCCCTCCGTTCTTATTTATATTCACCAAATCAATTCCTACTTTATCATTTATATTCACCAAGTAATAATAAATTTTATGTTGGTGAGAATAATAAATTTTAAAAAGTAATGATGTGATTATAAATTTTATTTACATATGAAATAAATGGTTAGTTAAATATAAATTTGGGGTTGTTTTAACTAAATATAAACTTGTGGGTCAATTTTGTATTTAAAAAATTCCAAATTATGACATGGAATTCCCAAATCATGATTTTTGGAGAATATGGGATTCTAGGTCATGATATGAAATCATGAGATGGAATCAGCATGAAATTGCATGTCCAAACGCTGATTCCATCTCACGATTCCATATCGTGATATGGTATCGCATGGCCAAGACCTACTAAATGTTTCATCTTGCAAGGCAAACCAGGGATTCTCTAAATTATATTTTCAAAATCTTACACTTAACCACAAACGGGTATACAAGTCTAACCAGAATAAAAAGACTCCTCGCAACTCCGAACCTAATATAAGCATAAGATCAACTAAGTATAATTCTAACTAGTTTGTGTCGACTATAGTTGGTATGATACTTATCTCTGATTAGTTTGAGTTTTGATATGTTAAAATATGACGAAGGCAACATCTCACCAATTAAACTATTGGTCATATTCCTGATGTAGACATGTATTTCCTATAAAAACAAAATTTACCAACTCAGGTAACAACTGCAAAATGAAACAGGAAATAGAAAAATATGAGCTATAGTAATTTTCAGTTGTTCATTAAACTGAGCAGAGAAGAGCGATGGACACCAAGGTAGATGGAATCCAAAAATGAAATTTTTTAAAGATATTTCTTCTTTTTTTTTGAGAAAGTTTAACATATTTTTTTAAGATATTTCTAAGAAGATCAGATTACCTTAGAATCTCTGCATCAGCTCTAACGTCAACTTTCTCTATTTCTCGAGTAATTGTAGTCTTCAGCTTTTGAGCATAGGCATTGATTGCCTGTAGCAACTGGGGAGGACTTTTCAGGCAACTAACAATTGCATCTCTTACTTCATCGGGTAAATCACCATCAAGGGCAATACCCAACTTGGCAGCTTGTAACAGAGAATTCATATGGATTCCATTTCCTTCATAAGCAGGAAAAGAGTTGCGAATCTTTTCAGCCATTTGCATAGCAAGACACTCACATGCCTTCCTGATATTTCTTTCCCATGTTGTTTCAATGAGAATGACATCCTCCGCACTTTTGGTTCCTTTAAAAGTCGAATAAACATCTTTCTCATTTGCCTGAAAAGTAGTAACCACCTCAGCAGAAGAATCAACACTAGACCGCTTAACGTTCCTTGCTTGGTTAATATAATAACTTAGACGTTTATGGTACTCGGAAAATATTTTTGCAGCTTCATCACACTGTTGATCATAAGCCTCCAGCATTACTTGTTTATGCCTGCATTTAAAAGTATAAATATCAGCTATACTCAATGGCCCATGTGCCAACCAATCTAGACACAGATTCTTGTTGCTTAGGGACAGAAAATATGCGAGTTTAAAAATGATGAAAGGAATAACCCAACCCATGATTCCCACCATCCACACCTTCAGTGAATCAGTTGAAATACTCACAAGGTTAACTCAGATTCATATCATCAGAGTGAACCCAAAATTTAGAGTCAATGAATTTGGAGTGGGTATAGACAATATAATATACACATTTCCTTTCTTCTTTTTTGGATAATCTATACATAGTCTGAGCGGGATACATAAGCTCAGAACTAGAAGAGCTAGATTTGCCTTTGAACATTATAGGTTTTAGATGAAGAATTGAAGTAAGATTTTGTTCTATACATAAGCTCATCACCAGAATCAAAATAAAGAAAAATACAAAGTTTGTAGTTGGGAATAGCTGAGAGATAATATTACAATATGCTGATTCTAATTGACAAACCTGTAGTTAGACCTCTCGTCAAGCATGCGCTTACGCTCAGCCTCCTCCCTTGAGACCTCCAACATCCTAGCCTTCAACTCTTTCCGCTGACGTCTCACTATCTGCCTAAGCCTTTCCACCTCTTTCTCTGCCAAGTCTCTTTCCTGCAAAGCAAATTCCCTACTATTCTCAGCTGAACCCAACCCCACACTAGAAGATGATCCCGAACCACTGTCCCTAACCACCCCTACCTTCTCCTTCCTCCTCCCTTTACTCCTCCCAGAATCAACAGCATTAACATTTCCACTGCCATCATCTCGTCCATGTACGAGAATATTCCGGTAGACTTTTTCAACAGTTTTCTCGGATTTCACTCTATTCAAGAGAAAATTCCAAATGGGTATCATATTACCACGGCAAATCTTGCGAAGTGAATCAATAGTAGGCATTGCTGCTTTGCTTGAAGCTGCGTATGACCCTAATGGTTGGTACCCCATCTCCTTCTGAAGCCATTCCAGTATGGCTTCTGGTTGTACCGACCCCGCCATTGACCTAGGGTTTCCAATTCTCCAATAAATAGCACTAGTTCTACTCCAGTACCCAGAATCACAAACTAGAAAATTGAAATTAAGAGCAGATAACTGATAGCCCCCAAACGAACTGCTCCGAAATGGGATATATACAAGTATATCAACAGATCTAAAGCCGGCGAGATTGATAATGGAGTAGAAGTAGTGTGGCCGCAAGGATCTGTAGCTCAGTGGGCACGGTATAGAATTATGTTATGAATTGGAAGAAAGATAAATTAGTAAAAGTTCAAAATAGAAGGTCCCGCTCCAAATCATTACGCGTGTTTTGCTGCCGCCTGCTGTCCGGCCCGGAAAAGCTCCATTGTACTCGATGATTTCAATTTTTTTTGAAAAATATTATTTAAATTTTTTAACTTGAATCTTAAAATTTTCTCTTTATAAAACTTATTCGATAAGTTTATATTTATAAAAAAAATATATTATTTTAAATTTTATACAAAAAAGTGAAGATATTGATCAATGAAAGAATTGCTTATTACTGTTGTAAAATATTAGCAATATAAAATAATATAAGACAATATATGGGAGAGAATGTTTTCTTATTTCTTTCTTCTATAATTTTCGATTGTATCTTTTATAGAATAATCATCACCTATTTATAGTACAAAATGTCTTTTCAAGTTACATGATTTAAATAGCGTTCATTTATTCGTACATGAACTTCAAAAGGAGTTACGGAAGACATCCACATTAATGCATTTAGAACACTCCCCCTTGTATGTCCATAGATAATGTGTCTCGTCGTTAAAATCTTATAGGAAAAACCTCGTGGGAAAAGCCTAGTGAAGGAAAAAGAGTACACATATCTTGTAATACGCCTTGAGTGCTACCTCATTATAAACCTTACCAGGAAAACTCAATGGGACTAAACATTGGTTAAGGGGAAAAAAGTACAGGGCGTAGTTTACTCCCCTTGATGAAAACTTTATTTGATGTCTCGGAGACGACGCATTCCAATCTTATATCTTAGCTTCTCAAGTGTTGATGTTGGCAATGCCTTAGGTGAATAAATATGCAATATTATCACTCGAATGAATCTGTTGAACATTTATCTCCCCATTTTGTTGAAGTTCATGTGTGAAAAAGAACTTAGGTGAAATATGCTTTATTCGATCTCTTTTGATATATCCTCCTTTTAATTGAGCTATGCAAGCAGCATTATCTTCATACAATATTGTTGGAATCTTTGTTTGCACAGAAAGACCGCAAAATTGTAAAATGTGTTGAGTCATTGATTTCAACCATACACACTCTCGATTGGCTTCATGAATGACTATTATCTCTGCATGATTTGAAGAAGTGGCAGCTATTGTTTGCCTCATCGAACGTCATGATATAGTTGTACCTCCATATGTGAATAAATAGTCTGTCTAGGATTGGGCTTTATGCGGGTCAGACAAATATCCCGCATCTGCATAACCGATCAATTTTGAATTGAATGCATTAGAGTACAACAAGCTCATATCAATTGTTCCTTGAAGATATCTGAATATATGCTTAACACATTTCCAATGTCTTCTTGTTGGACATGAGTTGAATCTTGCCAATAAACTTACTGCGAAATAAAAATTCGGTCGGATATTGTTGGCAAGGTACATTAGTGCCCCAATAGCACTGAGATATGGAGTTTCATCTCCAAGAAGCTCTCCATCCTTTTCTTGAGGTCGGAATGGATCTTTATTTATATCGAGAGATCTCACAATCATCTGGGTACTCAATGGGTGTGATTTATCCATGTAAAATTGTTTCAAAACCTTTTTAGTATATGTTGATTGATGGATAAATATTCCATTTTTCAAATATTCAATATGAAGGCCAAGATAAAATTTTGTCTTACCAAGATCTTCATTTCAAATTATTTCTTAAAACACTCAACGGCTTTAGAAAGCTCTTTAGGAGTTTCAATGATGTTCAAGTCATCAACATAAACAAATATTATTACAAATTCAGATTTGACCTTCGTATAAAAATATAAGGACAGATAAGGTCATTCTTATACCCTTTCTTTAGCAAATATTCTCTAAGACGATTATACCACATTCATCCTGATTGTTTCAATCTGTATAAGGATTTCTGAAGCTTTATTGAACAACTTTCTTTTAAATTTTTATATGCTTCAGGCACTTTGAGTGCTTCAGGCACTTTGAGTGCTTCAGGCACTTTGAGTGCTTCAGGCACTTTGAGTGCTTCAGGCACTTTGAGTGCTTCAAGAATTTTCATAAAAATATTGTGGTCTAGTGAGCCATATAAATAGGCTGTGACAACGTCCATTAGATGCATTTCAAGCTTTTCATGAATTGTCATATTTATTAGATACCTGAAGGTAATTGCATCTACCACAGGAGAATATGTCTCCTCATAATCAAGGCCTTTGCGAAAACCCTTGTGCCACAAGTCGTACTCTATATCTTACGACTTTACCATTTTCATTGCGTTTTCGCACAAAAATCCACTTGTACCCAATTGGTTTGACACCTTCAGCTGTTCGGACTATTGGTCCGAAAACTTTACATTTTTCAAGTGAAGCCAATTCTGTTTGAATTGCTTCCTTCCATTTTGACCAATCATTTCTCTGTCTACATTCATTGACAAATCTTGATTCTATATCCTCATCTTGTTGCATTATTCCAACTGCAATATTATAGGCAGAAATATTATCCACCAAAATATTATTTCGATTCCACCTTTTTCTCGTCGAGACATAATTTATTGAGATTTCCTCATTCTCATTATTTTCAGGTGCATGGACCTCCTTAGTGGTGTCATTATTTATTAAGTCTCGGATCTCTTTATGAGCAGTTGCCTCCATATTATGATCATTTATTCCTTTCTTTTTTTTGAGGATTTTTATCCTTGAAACCAATTGGTCTACCACGTTTTAAGTGTGGTTCAGACTCGTTTGCCTTAACATTTTGTCCTATCGGGACATCAACTCGAACTTGAGCATTAGCAGCTGGGATATATGATTTAGTAACCCGTGGAAGGTTAGTAGATGCATCCGGCAGTTGATTTGCAATATTCTTCAAATAAATCATCTTTTGAACTTCTTGATCACATTGATTTGTTCGAGGATCTAAATGAGACAGTGAAAGTGAATTCCAATCTATCTCATTTCCCAACTACTTTTGTTGTCCCCCTAATGTTGGGTATACTGATTCATCAAAATGACAATCAACAAACTTTGTTGTAAATAAATCTCCAGTTCTAGGTTCCAAATATTTTATAATAGAACGAGATTCATACCCAACATATATCCCCAACCTTATTTGGGGACCCATCTTTGTGCGTTGTGGAGGAGCAATTGGAACATATACCGCACAACCAAAGATACTAAGATGGAAAATGTTTGGCTCCTGACAAAAACCAATTGCAATTGGGAGATGTAATGATAGATGATTGGCCTTATGCGCACAACTGCTGATGCCTGCAAAATAGCATGCCCTCATATTGAAACAAACAACTTTGTCCTCATCAACAATGGTCTAGCTATCAATTGGAGACGTTTAATCAATGACTCTCCTAGATCATTTTGAGTATGATCATGTGCAACAGGATGTTCAACTGTTATTCCAGTGGACAAACAATAATAATTAAATGTCTGAGATGTAAACTCACCAGCATTATCAAGACGAATTATTTTTATTGCATAATCTGGAAATTGTGCTTTTAACCTTATTATTTGAGCCAATAACTTCGCAAAAGCCATATTGCGAGTTGATAATAAGCACATATGTGACCATCTTGTAAATGCATCTATCAAGACCATATAATATTTAAATGGTCCACATGCAGGGTGAATAGGTCCACATATATTACCCTGTATTCCTTCTAGAAATTCAGGGGATTCCACCCCAACCTTAGCCGCTGATGGTTTGATAACCAACTTTTCTTGAGAACAAGCAGCACAAGAGAATCTCTTTGATTGAAGAACATTTTTGTTCTTCAAAGTATGTCCATGTGAATTCTCAATTATTCTACGCATCATGTTATAACCGGGATGGCCCAACCGGTCATGTCAAATGATAAAATCATTAGAACCAGTAAACCTTTTGTTTACTACGGCATGTGATTCAATCGTACCAATATTTGTATGGTACAATTTAGAAGAAAGTGCAGGCACAATTTTCTTCTCCGCATATATTATAGTAATATAAAGGTAATCAACATTTCCTTCATTCGCAGTCTCAACATGATAGCCATTTTGACGAATAACTTTGAAACTTAACAAGTTTCTTTGAAACTTACTACAATACGATCAATTACCAATAATGTTCCTTCAGGTAGTAATAAGACCACTCTTCCAGAGCCCTAAATCAATTTTGTACTACTGGATATTGTATTAACATATGCCTTTTTCATAATCAAATGAGAGAAATATTTCTTTTCTCTTGGTATCGTATGAGTTGTGGCACTGTCCAGAAGGCACATATCTCCATTACTCATCTTGGATCCAACTGAAGACTGGGAAATTTACTTATCTTCATAAAAATAAAAATATATAATAAGAAGTACGAAACTTAACAAAAGAAAATTTAAGTACATGAACTTTAAGTAAGACATTAAAAATACATAACGACATTATTCATTTTCCAGTTCAATTATCAATCTTCAGTTGCGATCTCTAAAGAAGTCTTCAGCTTCTAGATGAGTAATATCATCGAGCCCATCAAAAGCATCATCTTTCAATGCTAAATTTGCCTCAACATTCTCATCATAATTTTGAGAAGACCCTGCCTTAACATCATCTTTGAGAGTCAAATGTGAATCCACCCGGGCATTAGAAGAGGAGGCACCGTTTTTATTTTCTTTTCTTTTGAAGAAATTTTGATACAGCCTGACAAAATTCTCAGGTGCCCGACGTTCATTTTTCCAATGACCTTTAAGGCCACAATGATGACAGTGATTGCCCTTTCCTTTAGAAGGATTAATTTAAGAACCCATATTGTTCTCCCTTTTGTTATGACCACCACCTCGATGATTATTATATCGTCTTTTGCCTTTACCATGCATATGCACATTATCATGGTCCCGATTATTTTGTCTTATTTCAGACTAGTCGGGTGCTTCTACCCCTATTTGTTTCCATTAATGGAGCAGTTCCAATGGGACGAGCTTCATGATTTCTCATTAAAAGGTCATTATGCTGCTCAGCCACCAGAAGGCATGCAGTCAAATTCAGAGTATTTCTGAAAATCTTTTTCACGGTATTGCTGTTGTAATATCATATTAGAGGCATGGAAAGTAGTTAGTGTCTTTTCCAACATGTCCTCATCAATTATAGTTTCCCCACATAATTTCAATTAGGAAGTGATTCTAAATACAACAAAGTTATACTCAATTATGATTTTATAATCTTCAAACCGTAAGTGCATCCACTCATAACGAGCCCTTGGCAACACCGTTGCCTTGAGGTGGTCATACCTCCCTTTCAAACCTATCCACAATTCAAGTAGATCTTTTACCGTCAAGTATTCAACCTTCAGGCTTTCATCAAGATGATGACGAAGGAAAATCATAGCCTTCGCTTTATCTTGACTTGATGATTTATTTTCTTCGATTATACTATCACCAAGACCTTTAGCGATAAGGTGAATTTCAGCATCAAGTACCATGATAAATAATTCTTTCCAGAAATGTCAATTGCCACAAATTCAAGCTTTGACAAATTCGACATGATGAAAACTATCATAAAATAATTGAGTTGATATCATCATGTCGATTTATTTATAATAAATGGTAAGTTAATGTTCAAATAATAAAGTATAATATGATTATAAAATATATTATATGCATGGACATTGAATGTCTCAAAAACATGTAAACTCATGAAGTATTGAAACGGTAGACTTAATATTTTTTCTTAATTGTTCTACAATATTTATTACTTGTTTCAATAGATATTAAAGACAAAATTTTGTAAGAATTTCAAATCATATTTAATACAATACTATTCTTCTTTATGACACACAAATACTTATCATAAATGTATGACAAGAAAATACTTACGAGTATTTTAACTAGCATGCTAACATAGTAATTAATTTAGAGTTATAAGTTAGTAGCATATAAATAGCATAATAATATAAACCTGAAACGTATTGATTATTATGCCTAGTAAAGTACCATAATAATACCTAAAGTAAGTTATGTATGTAGTAATTAAATTGCAAATCAAAGACTTATGTAAGTCCTATTAGAGATGTTATAAATATATAAATATATACCTAACTCGGAAAGAAAATTGATTAACTTTTAGGAAAAAAGATAATTCTGAATTAAGTAGGTCTTAATTGGTTAGAGACTCGTACTGATAACGTGTTGTAATATATTAGCAATATAAAATAATACAAGACAATATATGGGAGATAATTCTTTTTTATTTCTTTCTTCTGTACTTTTCGATTGTATCTTTTATAGAATAATCATCGCCTATTTATAGTACAAAATGTCTTTTCAAGTTACATGAATTAAATAGTATTCATTTATTTCGTACATGAACTTCAGAAAGAGTTACGGAAGACATCCAGATTAATGCATTTATAACAATTACTACTATTTTTTATTAGTTGATATTTATAAGACTCAAATCATGAAGAAATTGATCATATCATGTGGAAGAATTATATGAAAGAAGGACTAATAGCTAGTAGTACTATTTTTTATTTGTCGATCTTTATTAAATTATGTATATTTGAAAATTTGTAATCACAAATATTTATTTATGAAATGAACATGAAAATATGTGAGTTATGAATGTGGTGTCTTAGGATATTTTGATATTTTATTTAGGGAAAAGGCTCAAATATGCCATTGAAGTTTCAGAAAAGACTCATTTATGTCATCCATTAAAAGTTTGGCTCATCTATGCCATTGTTGTTAAAGAAAAGGCTCATCCATGTTATTTTTTTAACTCTGGTTTTGCAAAATCACTTTTTACACCCCAAACAAGGTTTAACACTTTTCAATTGAAGTTTTTGGATCAAAGGTACTCTTTTTGGTTGTTCTTCCTTAAGAACTCATGAAGATCATAAACAACTCCCAAGTTTTCAACATATTCAATTCTTCACAAAATCATCTCAAATTCTGGATACATCATTAATTTCTTTTTTTTGAAAAGTCAAAATTCTAAAATCATTTGTAGAGTTTAAAAAATCCACCCGTATTAAAAAAGAAAAATCCAAAAAAAATAAAAATTTGTCTCAAAATTTCAAAAATTTGCTTTGATTCATGTTTTTTTTAGTTGTTTTTGACATTAGATCTTTGTTCCCTACTGTTTTTTGAATCTATGTTCAAAATTTCTAATGATTTGAAGTTGTGAAGAAAATTCTACCAATAAAGAATGTTGAAATTTTGAAACTTTGAAGAAATTTCAAGTGGGTCTTGTTGAGTTAGGTTGAATTCGTACTCAAAAGATATTGAGTTCTGATATCTAGCTCGGAGGGAAACTACTCTTGAAATTTGAAGTAATTTCGTGAAGAATTAAAGAAGTTTGAAATTTAGAAATTGTTAATGTTCGTTATGTGTTCTTGATGTTCTTAAGGAAGAAGAAGCAAATAGAGTACATTTGATCAAAAAGCTCCAATTGGAAACTGTTAAAAGTTGTTTGGGATGTAAAAAAATGGTTTTGGGATGACACTTTTCTTTAACAACAATGACATAGATGAGCCAAACTTTTAACGGATGGCATAGCTGAACCTTTTCTGAAAGTTCGATGGCATATTTGAGCCGTTTTCCTTTTGCTTATAATGATGGTTTGCTCATTTGATAAGATTGCGTAAGCATTGAGAAAATTTGATAGTTTTCACAATTTGTAGGATTTTCATGTTTATGGTTAAATTTGGGGTTGAGGGTTCTCCTATCTAAATGGTAGGGTAGGTGCTCACATGACTCGGTGCGTTGGGTCGTGACATCAATGCCATTATTTGTAATTGAAATGCAATAGATGAGTCTTTTCTAAAAGCTTGATGTCATATTTGAGTCTTTTCTCTTTATAAAACTAATTTAATTAATGAAACGACCAAATCATAATTGACTCATTTGTAAAAAATGATTATTCAAAATTCAAACTGTTTTCAATTTACAAATAATGACATGAATGGACTTTTCTCAAATAAAAATGACATAAATGAGGAAAACTTTTAACGATGACATAGTATAGGTTGGTTTGGCATACACTAAAATCCAATAAGCCCCCAAAATGGGTACCCACATCCGACCAAAAAAAAGAAAGAAAAGAAGTTAAAAGAAGTTGGATTACGGGTGTGTTTGGTATGAAAGAAAATGTTGTTCATGGAAAATATTTTCCTAAAAAATGTTTTCTTGGAAAACAAGTGGATATCTAACTTATTTTCTCACGTTTGGTTGTTGAGTAGAAAATATTTTTCAAAAAAAATCTTTTATTTTTAGCTTGAGACAAAAAAATACTCTTTAGGAAAATAATCCCGAATCCGAAAATCAACCCCGATAATTGATCTAGGACCCGTCCCCGATAACAAAATTAGGACAAGACCTCGATGACCGTTCCAAAATTCTACCCTGAGATTTGACCCAGGTCAGGACCTAAGAATTTTTTTTAAAAAAACAATTTTTTTTCTAAAAAAATTTTGACGGGGTCGCGGAAGGGGGAGGGGTGTAGGGGTGGGGGAAACATTAAAAATAATTTTTTTAAAAATTTGAAATATTTTTCAAAAATATTTTAATTTTTTTTTGATGGGGGTGGCTATGGTGGGGGTAGCACGGGGTAGGGGTAGGGTAGGGTTGACGTAAAAAATGAAATTTTCTTAAATTTGAAATATTTCCCAAAAATAATTTTTTCTTAAATTTTTTTGACGGAAATGGCCTGGGTGGGAGAGGTGGGGGTGGGGGTATGGGTGGAGGGGTAGGGGTGGCGTAAAAATGATTTTTTTTTAAAAATTGACGGGGATGACCTAGGTGGGAGGGGGGTGGCGCCTGGGGTAGGGGTGGGGGTGGCATAAAAATGATTTTTTTAAAAAATTGAAATATTTTTCAAAAACAATTAATAAAAAAATTTGATGGGGGTTGCCTAGGTGGGGTTGGGGCAGGAGTGGGGTGACGTAAAAAATGATTTTTTTTAAATTTGAAATATTTCTCAAAAATATTTTTTTCTTAATTTTTTTTGACAGGAATGGCCTGGGTGGGGATGACGGGGAGGGGGGTGGCAGGGGAGGGGGGTAGGGGTAGGGGTAGGGGTAGGGCAAGGGGTTGTGTAAAAATGAAAAAAATTTAAATTTGAAATATTTTCCAAAAATAATTTTTTAAAGAAAAAATTGACATTGATGACCTGGGTGGGGGTGGCGTAAAATTTGAAAAAAAAATTTAAATCTGAAATATTTCTCAAAATTAATTTTTTTTTTTTAAAAAATTGACGTGGTGGCGGGGGAGGGGGTGGGTGGCGGGGGGAGTGGAATAATTTTTTTAAAAAAATTATATTTGAAATATTTTCAAAAGCAATTTTTTTTTGGGGGGTGGGGGTAGGGAGTACGGGTGGTAGGGGTTGGGTGAGGTAAAAAAATCTTAAAATTTGAAATATTTTTCAAAAATAATTTTTAATTTTTTTTTTCTAGTGGGTGGGGGCTGGTTTGGTGGTAGGGATAAAAATATATTTGAATTTTAAAAATAAGAAAATTTATAAATTCAATTATTTTTTGAATGGGGAGGGTCGGTTACGGGGTATGGGTAGGGTAAAAAATAAAAATAAAGGATGAAGTAGAGTTTTGGAAAATGTTTTCCTTAATTTTGGAAGGAAAGTTATTTTCCTTAAATTTGAGGAAAATGAGTTGTTTTGAAAAATATTTTCCAAACATTTAAGCCAACCAAATATGGAAAAATTGGAAACATTTTTCAGAAAATCTTTTTTTCCATACCAAACACACCCGACATTTCACCCACCAAAAGAAAAGGAAATGGTATATTCATACAAAACAAACCCTACATTTCACCCACCAAAAGAAAAGGAAAGGGAATACTATATCCAGTACTCCCTTTGTCCCTAATTACTTGTCCACTTTTGAATTGACACACCATCAAGAAAACAATGATTGACATAGTAAGTTTATCGTTCTACCCCTATTAATTATGGAGTGGATGAATTAAAAATTTAATATTTTCAAGAAGTTTATTAATTATAGGTAATTTTTTTTATCATTTCTTAATTTGTTAAAATAAACAATTTAAAAGAGACTAAAAATGAAAAAGTGGACAAGTAATTAGGACAAATGTGCAACATTTACTATCGAAAATCCAACAACAATCCAAACATCTTTATGTTTTCTAGGCTACTGTATCTTCTTGGATTGAAATTATCTTTGTCTTCACTCTCTCTCTGTTAGCTCCATAAGTTGATGCAATCCGGATCGCGTCGAGGCCATTCACTAGAAGCCAATCACGAGACCTTCAAAAGATGCAAGAATTATTCATGAAGATAGAGGTCCTCGAGATGGTGTTGATGGCAAACAAAGGATTCCATGCCTTGAAGATCGCATGGGGGAACACTGCTACTTTTGGCGAGCAGGAGCCCATTGGCGCGTCGCCCAATGGCTTGGGCGATGACCCCAACTCGCCCAATGTTCCAGAATGTGGCTAGCAGCAGGAACCATCGCCGAACCCAAAGGGCGAGTCACCGAGTCACTAGGCGAGCCCGACTTGGCTCGCCCATTGGCCATTTCGGGTCACTTTTGGGCCCCTTTTGGCAATAATTACCTAAACCTATATATAGTTAGTTTGAGTTCATTTTAGAGTAGACTATTTTGAATATTGAAAACTCATGTATGAGTGTTGAGAGCTTGGTAAAGCTTTTGGTTGATCTTTGCTTAGAAACGAGGGTCGCAAGGTAAATTCGATTCCCTTGAGGTCTTCGTAAGAGTTAGGTGCTATTGTAGGATTAGCAAATTGAGGTCTTAGGGTTTAATATACCCTTTGGTTGCTTTTTGTTTCCTCTTTGTGTGTCTATCTAGTTATCTTTATTTTCTTGTCTTTAATTTCCACATTTATTCCGTAATTCCTTTTGAGAATTACATCATTTGGTATTAGAGCAAGGCTTAGATTCGTTCCTACGATTCTAGTCTTGGGTTGTTACAAAAAAAAAAAAAAAGGAGTCAAAAACGTTTTTCAAGAAAACCCCAATTTTTTTTTGTTGATTTGAGTCTTGTTTGAAGTTTCTAAGGTTAGATTAGTGTTCCCTAACCTTATTTGAGTTTAGGTCTGAGATTTGAAGAAGTTTGGAGCCCTATTGAAGAATCCACCATTGAAGGTTGAAGGAGCTTGAAGAAGATGCAAATGAGTTTTGAAATCTGAAAGTTTTGGCAAGGAATTGAGAGCTAAAAAGTATTGGGTATTGTTCCCTATATCAAAGAGAGCTTGTATCTCAATTTTCATGAAATTCTGAGCTAAACTTATTGAGGGTTAATTTTTGGGTCTTCATCTTGTTCTTTGTGTTCTTGAGAGATATTCAAAACCTCAAGGAGAAGAAATCTTCAAAAGAAGGAGTTTGATTCCCAAAGAGAAGAAAGAGAAAGTGGTTTAGTGTTTGTACAAAAGGAAATTTACCAAAAGGGGTAAAGACTAAAGGAAAAAGTGCGGGGGGGGGGGGGGTGGACCATAAGAGCACAAATTCGGAGGTCTTCAGGAGCAGCTACTGGAACTTTAGGCGAGCTCGAATTTGCTTGCCAAAGTCCACTCGACGAATCGCCCTTTGGGCAGTTTGGTCGCCGAGTTGCCTTGAGACACTGTAAAATTCGGTGAGCTCAGCCTTGTTCGCCGAGTCCATTCGGCGCTCCGCCAAACTACCTCCGAGATCGCCGAGTTGCCTTAACTTTTTGTAAATTTCGGCGATCCAAACTTCAAGTTGGCGAGCTGAACTGCACTTTTGGCGATCGAAAACTCATTTTATGCTCCGAATCTCAGGTTCTAATTTCTTAGTTTCATTTTTCTTGATTCTCAATCGTTCTCAAGATTCCTAAACTAATTTTCAACTCGTAGTTGATCTACTTGTTGATTATTAGTTCTTGATTTCTCTTCTTTGTTAGTGTCATTTCTTTTCGTGCTTTTATTCGTTTTACTTCGTAGTTAACTTTTTGATTCAAGTCTGTTTTTTCTTTAATCGAGTCGTCCGTCTTTCTTTAAACAAGAATCCATTCCGGCCAAGAGTAGAAATTGATACCTTTGTGATCAACCGAGTATAAGCAATCTTCAACCTTAGCCGCACCAATTTGAGAAGCAATCAAAGGTGTGTAAACACGAGTGATTGTGAGTTCATTTTACTAACGCTAACGTTGTTTGTTGTTTTGTGAGTTGTCTTATTGCTAGGTACAATGGAGACTGGAGGAGAAACCCAACCACCAATGGGAGGGGTTACCTTGGAATCTATAATGGAGGCGATAACCAATATAGGTTGGAGGATGGAGAACATAGAAGGGCAAATGGCCACCGTGAAGGGTAGTGTGTCAAGGATGGATGATGGAATGATCAATGTGGAGGGTCGAGTTAACTCTACTAACTTTACACCACAAGCTACTTTCCGTGCTTCCACAAGTGGGCACGACCACACTAATTCTCCTACCATCACACTCGGAGCCTTCCATCAAGCATTCAACCCAACACCGATACGATTCGGTTCCAATAGCCAAAGTACCAATCGACTTTTCCAATTTCCACTTATTCAAGAAGCTCCACTAATCCAAAACCGACCTTAGCCATCACCACTTAACCAAACTCCACCCTACCAAATGCCACAAACACAACCAAATACCGTGATAGAGGTGAGGGATGATGAGTACCAAGGGGAATATGAAGGTAAAGGTGAAGAAGCACCATGGAATGAAGCTCCAAGAAATCGACCAATAGGTCAAGTAGGGTATAGGGGACGAGGAGGTAGGTTTGGCCCGGTACCACATGGAAGGGGGCAATATGGAAGCCACCCTCAAGGTGGAGAACAACGGGAAGCCTATGCCAATCAAGAGTATGGTCAAGAAGTGAGAGAAGAACATGGTAACCACTTTCAAGTGGAAATCCAAAGGGGTTACTACAACAACGACCAAGGTGGCCATGGAGGCCGAGATGTGGGTATCAACTCTATCAAGACTAATCTTCCACCTTTCAAAGGGGAATGCAATCCCGATGCTTTTCTAGATTTGGAGTCGCTTTCTGAGAGGATCTCCAAGTTAATGATTTGACCGAGGTCAAGAAGAGTTGTTATGCCATTGCCCAACTTGAAGGGTTTGCGATTACATGATGGGAATATATGAAGAGGTATCACTTAGTCATTCAAGAAGGTCATCCTCCACCATGGGACGGATTGAAAGCCCTTATGAGAGTCAAGTATGTGCCGGAGAGGTATCGTCAAGAGTTACTTGCCAAATTGTACAACTTGAGGCAAGGAAGCAAAAGTGTTGCGGCTTACTATGATGAGTTCCAAAACTTGATCTTGAAGCTAGAATACACCGAGCATGAAGAGCATGTCATTATTCGCTTCAAGGTAGGGTTGAACAAGGAGATCTCTTCCAAGATAACTATTCACAAGTTTGCAAGCTTAAATGACATCTTTGAGGCGGCCAATGAGGTAGAGCGGGAACTCAAAGAGGAGAAGGTACCCAAGTACAAGGGTATGTCATCTTCAAATTCGTGGAGTAAGAACAAAGGGGGAGCTCAAACATCTTCGGTTTGGAACAAAGGTAAATATTTCAATTAGCCTTATGAGAAGAAGCCCTTCGAAGGTAACACTCCAAATAACCCACCAAGAGGAGAAGGTAATAATGACCCAACCAAATTTCCTAAAGGCATTCAATGTCACAAGTGTAGAGGATGGGGTCATATGATGCGTGAATGTCCCAATCGGTTGAACGTGCTAGTTCAAGGAGGGGAGTTATATCTTGGTGAAGGGGAAGATCAATAAGAGGGTTGTGAAGAAGATACCCAAGAAGAGGATGAGTTTGAAGGTGATGAAGATGAGGAACAAGATCCATGTGAGGGAAAATATATTGCCATTCCTAATGGTTTAATGAGGAAGGCCCTAATTGAAGAAGCTTGGCCTCAAGAAAGAGAGTTTACCATCCCTATATATGTGGTGAGGCGAGTGATGATTAGCAAGGCCATGAATGATCCAAGTCAAAGGGAGAACCTTTTTCACTCCAAGTGCCTTGTCAAAAATAATGTGTGTTCCTTGATCCTTGATAGTGGGAGTTGTGCAAATGTTGCTAGCACCGCTTTAGTGGAATTCTTAAAACTTCCTACCACTAAGCATGCTACACCTTACAAGCTTCAATGGTTGAGTGAGTGTGGAGAATTGAGGGTTCATAGACAAGTGTTGATCAAGCTCAAAATTGGGAAGTACCAAGATGAGGTACTATGTGATGTAGTCCCAATGCAAGCTTGTCATGTGCTACTCGGAAGACTTTGGCAATATTATCGTTCAACCAAACATGAAGGGAGAACCAACAAATATTCGCTTATGTTGGATGATCATAAATATGTCCTTCACCCCATGTCACCCTCTCAAGTCAATGAAGTATATCAAAGGATGAGTGAGTTGAGGGAAAAGAGGAGGAAGGAGGAACATGTTGAAGCCGAGAGCAATGAAGGGGAGGAAAGGAGGAAGTTGAAAGGAAAGGCCCAAGTATTGTTGGCTAATTACAAAGAGATAAGGGAGGAAGTGGAGGCCAAAAGTTCTTTGATCCTTATCACCCATAGGGATCATGTGTTACAAACTAACCAATCTCATTCTTCTCTCCACAATTCTATTTCCTTTCTTTTGCAGCATTATGAGGATGTCTCCCCAAAGGAGCTTCCAATTGGATTGCCCCCTCTTCGGGGAATCGAGCATTAAATTAATTTTGTGCTAGGCTCACAATTGCCAAACAAGCCGGCTTATCGAAGCAATCCGGAGGACACCAAGGAGCTACAAAGGCAAGTTGAGGAACTCCTCAAAAAGGGTTATGTGAAAGAAAGCATGAGTCCATGTGCCGTGCCGATTCTATTGGTTCCATAGAAAGATGGGACATGGCGCATGTATGTTGATTGTCGGGCCATTAACAAGATCACGGTAAAGTATTGTCATCCTATCCCTAGATTAGATGATATGCTTGATGAGTTGAATAGTTCTTGTGTGTTTTCAAAGATTGATCTTAGGAGTGTGTCACTCCTCGAGGCTACCCCCAGGACGTGGACATGGGACCTAGGATCACGAGTGACCCCAAACTAACCTTGCTGGCATAACATAAGCATACTATGATAACTGAAATAAGATAATTCTATGTGAAAGCTTAAACATGAGATAAACTGAAAGTGATGGGGAATACCCATTCTAAATCTGGATATATAATATGAGAGTTTAACGATAACTGAAAATCAAACTCGAATCTAAAACTAATTCTAACTATGTCTGAAATAAAGCCTCTAACTGACTAGAGATGTTGGGACATTCCCAGCTAAATCTAGCAAAAACTAAAACTAAAGACTGCAAGTAGAAAGATAATCATGTCAATCGTCCTCGAAGAATGAGGACTCACCACTGATGCTGCTGAATTGAAGATCGAGAATCGATCCATGCGTTATCTGGAAGCTGAGAACCTGGACCTACATCACGAGAAGATGTAGCGCAGAGTATGCGTCAGTACTTGAAAGGTACTGAGCATGCAGGATAGAGTAAAGTTGAACAATATAAACATAACTGAACAAAGCATATAACTCAGCAATGATATAAGATAAGCATGATACTATACTGGAAATACTGAACATGAACTAACTGAATGCAATGACCAAGTTTATAACATGCTGAGACTGAAATCTGACTGTAACTGATAACATGGTCAATGCAATAGAATCTGACTATGAGGGAGCTACTAATAACCGACATAAAACCACATGAGCTAAATGTGGAGTCCGATGTATACGCCCCATAGAGAGGACCCAAAATACCCTGCCAGAGGTATAGAGGCATGGCTGGCTTGATCACTAAAATGATGCCCACAGAGGAGACTTACAACCTACGGGGCATGTAGTTCTGGGACTTGAGGGTGACTGACCCTAGTCCAACTCGGTATTAAGTCTACTCCCAACTGATTATGTAAATAACACATTATGACTGAATTTCTGTAATACTGGATAGCTCAAAATACTGACATGCAAAATCTAAGAATGCAACAT
>JAJONR010000939.1:0-130745 GCA_029582245.1 Solanum etuberosum
GTCTAGGATCCCGGTACCTCAGACTCCCCCTCCTCAAGCTCCTACACAGGATATGGTCTCGGCAATACCAGTTCAGGTCCTCCTCCCCGGTCACTCAATGGGTTAAAGACCGAGGGATTGAGGACCAGCTTAGAGGAGAAGAGATTGTCCACAGATGGTGTAGTGGATAGGTATCAAGTAGTGTGGGACACCCTCAGGTTCCATAAATTTGAGGTCTTGACCAAGCTATGTGGCCTACACATTCCTACCTGGTTCTGGGAGTTCTACTCAGCTTACGGTGATTTGGTACCTCAGGGGAAGAAGAAGGACAGTGCCTTCAAGCCGGTGGACTTCGTGATGGTCTGAGGGAAGAAAGTTAGATGCAGCAGTGATGATATGAATGTTATGTTTGAGAGGGCTACAGATTTTAGGCATGAATACCAGAGTATTATCACAACAAAGACTCTGGATGACCTCATGGATTGGCTAGCCCCTCTTCTTTCTGACACCACTCCGAGGTGGATTGAGGCCGGAGCGCCTATAAAGAAGAAGGATCTCAATGTGGTGGCTAGATATTGGTTTGGATTTATTAGCAGCTCGATCATGTCGTCTCAGAATGAGTCTATCCTCCACCACCCAAAGGTGTCCTACCTCGGGAGTGTCATTGCTAGGAAGTGGCTTAATTTGGGCTTGATCGTTGAGCAGGAGATGGCCATGAGGGCCAAGCAGCGCCAGACATCTCTCTCATTCCCGGTGCTGATCACAGAGTTATGTTGACAAGCCAGAGTTCCATGAGATGAAAATAGGGATGTCGAGATCACACCCTCTTCTTCTACCGACATCTGGCGAATAGAGGCTGAGTACACGAGAGATGAGACTGACAGGAGGAGAGCAGCCCCGGTGGACATATCTCCGGAGGTTGATATTGATACGCTACCTGCAGAGGCAGCCATGCCTACTCCGGCCATTGGGCCTTCAGGTACTTCTAGCTCCACTCCTTCTGAGGCCCCAAGTACTTCTGTTGCTCCCCCGCCCCTAGATCTTATGCTGGTACTTCTGCTTCCCAGCCTCCGATCACTCAGGCGATGTTGTATAAGATGGGACATCTAGCCCAGTCTATTGATACTCGTGCCTCCCGGCTAGAGGACACAGTTCTTGGGATGATCGAGAGAGTTATTGCTACTGCACTGACACCTCTTAGAGCTTCGATTGATGCCCTTACGGTAAGAGTAGAGGTATGTTAGAGAGGACATGGTGCTACTGAAGAGGTGACAGCCTTGAAGGCTGATATTATTGGGTTGAGGAAGGATGTGGACCAGCTGAAGTCCACCAATTTTACCTCGCTATTTAGGACGGTGGAGATCCTAGATGACCCGAGTGCAGATATTCCATCCTGTTTGGATGTGCCTCTAGCTACCACCGGAGATGAGATTAGAGCTGACGATGTTGCTGCTGACTCTGAGAATGAGACGGATGAGGACCAGCTTGGTGAGCGAGAGGAGGCTGTATATGGTGATTTGGTTGACCTGGAGGGTGCCATGTACGAGACAGCTAGACAGGCCTCTCTCAGAGATACTACTATGGTTGGCTCCAGCGGAGCCAAGGATGCTGAGACACTGGGCACTGATGCCCAGGCAATTGAGATGAAGACTTCACCCCTGGCATAGCCTGGCAGGATGATTATTTTTACCTCCCTCTCTGTTGTATCTTATTGATTATTTTTTTAGTTAGTTGCATTTGAGGATAACTGCTTATTTTTGTTGGTGGGGTGAGGTATTTCCATACCTACCTCCTGTGACTGTTTTGTGAATATTGGGCTTATTTGGTTTATATATAGATATATTGGTTTTGGTATTGCAGATGTTTTAGCTTATGGCCTATTGTTTTGATTGAAAATGGTTTTGAACCAAATTTTAAAATTTTGCCACCTCTTTTGTGTGTGATTGTGGTTGTTCTTGTGAAAATTTGAGTGTCGGTTGTGGTCAATACCGATGACTTGGATAGTGCTCTTAATCTAACGAAATGAATGTGTGGCTATGATGAGGCAAACGAAGTTACATAGGCTATATGTTAACTTTTAGCATCTCGTTATGACTAGCCAGTTGTCGAATGAGTCTCTTGTGATGAACATTACACGCTAGCTAGAAAGTGTGGAGTCTTGTTTGATAATTGTATCAATGCCTTGTGTGGTGAGATTACCTTGAACATTGTGCATGATGACACCTAGAATTTTCCATGTTGGTCCGATTGATTGGGTGAGGCAAGCGATAGACATGATCTTAGGCAAAAAATTTGAAGAGTGAGCCTATTTGACAATATACCTCTTTTGTGGCCACCCTTGTGAGAAGTGTGAATCTTGTTTTGGCACCCATTGAGCCTTACACCTTTTCTTGGAAGAAACTTGAACAATCGCGACCTCTCTTTATCCCTTCACCCATAACTTTCATGAAGTATGGTTTCTTTAAATAGCCAACTTAGACCAAAAGCCTAAGTTGGGGGTGTGGTGAAAGAGAAGGAAAGTCAAGAAGTGAGAAATATCCCCCCTAGTTGGATTATTTGGAAAAATAATGGAACCCCTCCATATTAAAAAAAAGAGAAAAAGAATTTATTTTTTAAAAAAAAAAAGAAGGAAAAGAAAAGAATGAAAAAGAGAAAAAGTTGTGGAATAAAGTAGTGAAAATAGCAAAAGAAATGGGGTATCCGGTGATTCATTTCTAGTTGAATGAGGGGGTGGATTAGGATCATGTTTGAATGAGAAGGAAAAGGAGAAAATGATTTTTAAGCCATACTTCATGAAGGTAGAAGCCACTAAGACTAAATTGTCATACCTTTGCACTCAGCCTCATTACAAGCCTTAAAAAGACCTTTTTGATCTTGAGTGAGCTGAAACGAATGTTGATTGGAAAATAAGCGCAAGCCTATGGGTGGAGTCATGCATGTGTACATCTTTGTGAGTGTGAGAGTTGAATGTGATTTCGAGACTTTAAATTGTAGAGAAATTTTGGGTGAATATGGAATCATCATTGTGGTGAGGGTATTTGAATACCTTTGTTGAGCTTGAACTTGCATTTGAAGCAAGCATTGTGAGCTTGAGTACTCTTGATGATGGTGAGTCACAATTTGAAACTTTGAGTGCACAATTGATCATTGTATGAGTAATTTGAACCTTGTTGTGTACATTTATGTTGAGTCTTATGCAGCACTGTTTGTGGACATCCTTGTTGAACTGATTGATCTTGAGTTTTACTTCAGGACAAGCAAAAGTTTAAGTTGGGGGTGTTGATGAGTTCGAGATTTCGACTCATTTGGGCTTTGTTTTGATAGCATAAGTGTCCTAAAATGCCTGATTTATGCTCTAAACTGATGTTAAAGTATTGATTTGCAGCTACGAAAGCTAAGGAGCAAGGCAAGGACATGACTGGGCAAAAAGGAGCTAAAAAGCTGAAGAAGTGAAGAAAAGCAATCCTGGTAATCACCAAGACCACTCGGCGGTTCGCCGAGTGGCTCTTTAGCTCACCCAAAGTTGCAACATGCCAGCCCTGGGGAATAACCAAGTTGGCGACAGAAATGGGCATTCGGCGGATCGTCGATCAGTTCCGCGATAAAAAATTAGATCGCCCAAAGGTACAGGACCTGAGATGCTGAAGGCCAAGGAAAAATGGCGTTGGAGGAGGACAAACGGAGGATCGCCAACCTGTTCGGCGAAGGCCGACTTATGTCGCCCAATGGCTATTCAGGCTAGAAATTGGGCAACGGTAAATTGAATTTTGAAACGAAGATTTAGTATCCTGCAATCATTCAGTAGAGTTTTCTTTTAGTTTTTGAGTTCCATTGGAGACTTTGAAGCTTTTGAGGCTCAAACTTAAAGATTTGCAAGTGGGTTTTTGGAATTACTCAATTTAGACCATTGTAAAGACTTGAGAACCTTGACCCAGATCATGGGTAATGTATTTGGTAATAGTTTCTCTATTTTTATGATGTGTAGCTAAAACCTTAATTCTTGGGATGTGATCATGTGTTTATTCGTCTAATTATCTTATGGGTATTGTTGTTTGATGATGAAATTGTTGTAATGTGGGTTTAATCATTAGCTGAGTTTTAATTTATGAATTGTAGTTGCAAATGCAATTCTAATTTTGAGTTCTTAGCTTGCTTGAGAGAGAGGTTTTGGAACAAAAGTTTTTGATTAATGATTTGTGGGTATTGGGTCGATATGGGTTCAGCTCGAAAGAGTGAATCCTAAACCTAATCCTACCCATCTAGCTCGAGAGAGTGGATGCATTAAGGTTGTGGGTTGGTTATCTTGTTAAGCTTGTTGATGTTTGAAAGAAATCACCTGAACCGTAATAGTTGTTCGAGAGAAAATTATTGCATTTAAAGTCCAGCCTACCCACAATATTTCAGCAAGTCATTAAATTTCAATTAGCCATATAGCGTAATTAGCTTATAAACGATCACATCCCGAGAATCCCTCTTTATTGATATTTTCCTATTTTGCTTGTGCTATAGATGATAGTTAATAATCCAAAATCTCCCATTTGACATTCGTTGTCACCCCTTTAGATCTATGTGTATGTTTTCGATAATTTTTATTCCTATAACCGCTTAGACCACGTTATAACTTCATAACTGAATTTTAGACATGTACCACTCCTTGTGGGTTTGACCCCAACTCTTCATTGGATTTTATACTGACTAACGATCGTTTACACCTAGAATCGGATGAGCTGTACTGGAGACGTATTTCATCAACGACCTTTCTAAACCTTGTGCTCTGATTACCAAGTTTGTCACAACCCAAGGTGGCCCCTAGTCGTAACATGGCATATAGGACCCCGAGAGGCCCCACACAAGCCACTTACGTTCATCATACAAGAAAATAGAATAAAGAGATTAAAAGACAGTTTCAACATATAAGAGTTTAATAGAGAAAAGAAGAAATCTAAATATCATCTCAAAGCTATCTAATACATAAGAGTATATCAAAGCGTAGCCCGTACATCAAGTTCCAAAACTGAAAGTAAAGACAAAAGGGGAATCAAGCTTGGTCCTCGGAATATGAGGACTTACCAAACTTCAATCTTCTATATGAGATCACTAGCCACAGAAGTGCGAATCTGTAAAGTCGGTCGCTACATTTGGAGAAATGTAGGCAAGAGTATGCGTTAGTACAAAATATGTACCAAGTATGATAGCCATGCATATAACATTTGAAGACATGAGAAAAGTGAATTTTTCATAAAGTGCAATGACAAAGTTAAATCATGAATGTAAAAGAACTAGAAGACATAAGTCATAAGACATGGTCAATGCAAATAGACATCATCTTAAGTCACATGTGAGATACTTATTGAAGTAACCTTAGTTCATTATTGTGGGAG
The DNA here is from genome assembly GCA_029582245.1 of Solanum etuberosum. Taxonomy (NCBI): domain Eukaryota; kingdom Viridiplantae; phylum Streptophyta; class Magnoliopsida; order Solanales; family Solanaceae; genus Solanum; species Solanum etuberosum. The sequence goes on from JAJONR010000939.1 coordinate 5,361, forward strand.
ATTTACTTTAACCGACATATAAGACCATGTGAGCTATCAACACGGAATCTGGGGTCTACCCTACACCAAAAAGGGGTGTCCGACTTGCTAAGGTAAAACCATGAACTTCTAGATTATGTGGACCCACTAGCTAATTTCTATCTGATACAATCATCCTATGGGGGCACATAGGTATGGGAGAGATTGCTTCTAGAAACCCAACTTCTACTAACGGGAGAGCTCCCATCTCAATATCCTCTCAGTGCTAAGCGTAAATCCCACGGAATAGTCATTTTCTTAACTTGTTCTTATTGTCCATGGAAGGGCACGTCACCTTGCCAATCAAAACTAAGCCATATGTTATCCATTGAAAGGTACAATTAAATAACCAATCCAAGCAAGGTTTCATTAGGATAGCTCCTTATCTTTGATTCATTTTAGGTGAGAAGACCTTTCGACCTTAGAATCCTTTATGTGAAGAAACCTTTCACATTCATGCATGAGGTAGTTATGTGAGCAATCCTTTCACAACAATTAACCACAACAACAACTTATATGCTTTTACTCTCAAAGAAATCTACATCATCTCCTCAATTCCATAAGAACATGCATAATTCAATAATTCACCTTTCATAGTTCAAAACTCATTTTCAATCATCAATATTTAGAAAACATGGGTTAAGCATGGGTTCCTGGGAATTAATCATAAAATCATGTAATTATCTCAATTTATGCTTCATAGATCATAAAACAATCAAATAAAACAATATTTAAAGGAACACATGACATGGAAGAAAACCCTAACTTAATTGGGGAACTCTAACTTTGTAAATTGGAGAATTTGGGAACTCCATAGAGGAAAGGGCTCCATGGATGAAGAATATCATACCTTATAGTTCAAAGCCAATAATAATTAATGGTGAATTTGGAGACTTGATCTTGAAATCCTAGTCTTATTCTTCAAGCTTTTAGAGAGAGAAATGTTTGGGGGAGGTTCACTGACCGTGGACTCTTCCACCGTCCTTGAACCCTTCCTTAGAGTCACGCCCCGAACTCAAGAGGCGCAACTAGCACCTAATGCCAAAACTTGGGCCAGAGCCGACCCTGCTTAGCTATTTTGTAATGGCACGGAGAAGCCACACATAGTTAAGAAAAAAAACAAGTATATCTCGGCTTAAAAATATGCCCTTGGCAGGAAAGGCCCCTGTCACCAACCCTATAAAGAATATAACTACTCCCATAGTTCATATAAAAAAACCAACTAGCACATAAATCCTGTTTGGGTCGTTGAGGCCACCATGATATCTAGGAAAATCTTAACGTTATATGGGCTGTCAAAGCCGCCATTATCTCTATACAGAAACGAAGAAATACTATGTATCAAGACAATAAAACAAACCATCACCAAACTTCGGCCAACCAAAAAACAAGGCCAACATGGATAATAACATGGCTATGCGACCCGACACACTAGTGTGCAAGCCTCTAAGACTAGTAAAGCTTGGTCGGGACAGGGCCCCGACATACCCAAAATTATATACACAAAATCTAACAATCCTTTAAACTCTGGCAGCTCTGGAGGAAAGGGGCTAGCCAACCTACTGGAACTCACCTGTGCTACTGGGAGGTCTACCGAGTTGTCTATTGGGACCTACAAGCATGAATACAGTGCCCCCCAGGCAATAGGGCATCAGTACGAAATAATGTATCGAGTATTAAAGGTGATAGACTAAATGAGCAAGTATCATAATATACCAAAAGCAATCACGTAATGAAATCAAAATTAAGATAAGCATGCTAACCCACTAATGAATCTAAACATATAAAAATAATCAAACAACAACCTAACCAAGCCCCCATATGGTTGGCTGGTACAATCAACATACCACCTACCTAGGCCCATATAAGCCCAGAAGGTGCCAAATCAATCTACATACCCCTATCGGTAGCCCCTTGTCTTTGTAAGAAGTCACATAGCCCTTTTAGGCAATGATATAGCCCCGCATAGCCCTCTTAGGCAATAACATAGCTCTGTAGGATGCACATAGTCCTCTTTTGCATCAACATTGCCCCGTAAGCAACACATAGCCCTCTTTGTCTTTAAAATAGCAGCGCAAGCAACACATAACACTCTTTAGCATCAATATAGCCCCGTAGCCAACACATAGTCCTCTTAAGAAATAACATACTCCTCTTAGCAACATCATAGCCCCCATAGGACGTTCATATCTCAGCAGCTAACCACAATAGCCTCAAGGGCGATAACAAACAATTCAATACGCTAAAGGCAAGCAATTTAGTTATAAACAATATATATGAATAGTCTCCAAATCGTTCATAACTTAGGGCCGTTCTAAACAGATTATGAGTCCCTACAATGAGGGTTTATAACCACTCAATCAGCCAACCACTCAAAATTATATCTACAAGATCACCAACATTAACTACCCTATTATCACTCCCAAGCTTTAAGGAAACATGTCAAATAAAGGAAATAGCCTTAACATACCTTTTTCTTTATAGGTTATGCTGAATAACACCTCTGTCCGCACCACTACAACACTAAAAAAAGGTTAATTCAATCAATAGTTAAGGATAAAAATTACTACGCCAATTCGACAATCGATACAGATTCCTATCGTAAATTACTATCTGAGACCTAAGGTATCTATAATCTGATAAAAGATGGTTCCTACCTTTCTTTACACGCCCAGAACACTTGAATAAACTCAAACCATTGAAAAACCCCTGCTGCCACAACCTCCATGGAGCTACACCACACAATTCACCATGAAAACTATACCAAAATGACGAGCTCGCAACGTAGGGCGATTTTTGATAAAGAGCCAAAAAGTGATCATGAACACACAAGGATGATTTCCAAAGCAATTCTCCAATTTTTCTGGGTTTCTTACGAGATGGAATGAAATAAAATGTAGAAGATGCTATTTTATAAGGTTCCACCGACCTAGGGGGGCCACTAATCGCCTGTACTGTGCAGTCGGTACAAAAAGGTAAATATCTCTCTATTTCGATGTCGTATGAATGAACGGTTTGATGCGTTGGAAAGTAGACTCGCAGACCTTCGATTGATATATTTTGTGCCCCTGACTCTTCTTATATCGGTGGAAAACATCTGGGACATTCACACTAAATTTCAGAGAAATCTTTAAAAAGGAACTTGCGATAACTTTCGCCAACTTTTATTACTAAACTCGCTTAACTTCAAAAATTACGATGTGACTCTTGAGAGCATAAAATATGACCCATATCATTAGTTATATATTAATCATTCTTTGTCTTTCCATGAAGATACGAGTTAAGTTAGAGTTCCGAAAAGTTGTGGTGTTAAATCCCCCCCTCTTAGAAACATTCGTCCTCGAATGAAAAATATATGCCACGCGGTTAAGTCCTTAGTAGTTGCCAAAATTTTGGCAAAGTGTCCTCTATAACTGTGATTATCCAGGAACCTGAAATGCAGAAGATTCCAACTTAAGCACCTCACAGGATGATACAAATAGTTAAGCACCATAGCTCCACAATAATAGTACGAGCAAAATACAACAACAACAACAATAATAATAAGCTACAATAAAAATACTAAATGGGTATCCTGCCTCACTGTGCTAATCAAAATTGATATTTTTACCACTGTGGGATCTAAAACAATTTTAGGATATCTGGATCTCATGACATCCTCAGCTTCCCATGTCACCTCTTCCTTATTTTTGTTTCTCCACAATACTTTAACAGAAGCCACATCTTTGGTCCTTAACCTTCGGACCTGTTGATCTAGTATTTCAACTAGAGTTTCCTCGTAGGACATATCTGTTATGATTTGAACATCCTCAACAGGGACAACCTGAGAAGGGTCTCCTATGCACTTTCATACCATCGATATATGGAAGAACGAATGAACTGATTCTAGCCCCGAGGGCAACACTAACTCATAAGCCACTTGTCCTACCCTCAGAAGGATCTGATATGGCTCAATGATTCTTGGACTAAGCTTGCCCTTCTTTCCAAATCTCATAACACCTTTCATATGTGAGACTTTTAATAATACCTAGTCATCAACATAAAACTCTAAATCTCTTCACCACACATCTGAGTATGACTTTTGGAGACTTTGAGAAGTTAATAAACATTCTTGGATGAGCTTAACCCGCTCCATTGTCTGTTGTACCAAGTCAGGTCCAACCAACCCTGACTCACCTACCTCAAACTAGCCAATAGGGGATCTGCATTTCTGACTGTACAAAGCCTCATAAGGTTCCATCTTGATGCTAGAATGATCACTATTTTTATATGCAAACTCAATAAGAGGTAAGTGGTCATCCCAACTTCTATTGAAGTCCAGGATGCATGCCCGTTGCATGTCCTCAAGTGATAAAATGGTGTGTTTGGCTTGGCCATCTATCTGATGGTGAAAGGTTGTCCTGAGATTAACTTGCGTCCCTAATCCCTTTTGGAAAGACTTCCAGAAAATAGTGGTAAATTGTGCTCTTCTATTCGAGATAATAGATATTGGGACACCGTGCAACCTAAAAATCTCTTGGATGTAAAACCCTGCATAGTCTTCAGCTGTGTAAGTAGTCTTGACCGGTAAGAAATGGGCTGATTTTGTTAACCTATCAACAATTACCCAAATAGAGTCAAACGTACGCCGCGATCAAGGTAACCCAGTAATAAAATTCATATTAATTACCTCCAACTTCCATAAAGGAATGGCTATCTCATGGACCAGCCCAGCAGGCTTCTGGTGCTCAACCTTCACCTGTTGGTAGTTAGGACAGTGTGCCACAAACTCAGCAACATCCTTTTTCATCTCGTGCCACCAATAGATCTCTTTAATATCATGGTACATCTTCGTTGATCTTGGGTGAATAAAATATCGGGAATGATGTGCCTCTTCCATAATGTGTTGTTGAAGCCCTACCACATATGGAACACATAATCGACCCCTATATCTGAGGACTCCATCTCCTGCTATATCGAAGGCTAACGACTCCTTATCATGAATTTTGCCTCTGAGCTGCTCTAAGTAGGAATCCTTATGTTGTTGTACCTTTACTGCCACGATTAAAGATGATACAATTGTGTTCTGAACTCTGACCCTACTATCACTTACCTCTTCTAATCTAACTCCCAAGCTGGCTAATTGATGAAGTTCTCGAGCTAATTCACACCTCTAAATACCTAAATATGATAAACTTCCCATTGATCTATGACTGAGGGCATCAGCTACCACATTTGCCTTCCCTGGATGATATAAAATATCTACACCGTAGTCTTTCAGTAACTCAAGCCATCGATGTTGTCGTAGATTCAATTCCTTATGTATAAAGATATACTGAAGGCTCTTATGATCAGTGAAAATGTCCACATGAACACCATATAGATAGTGTCTCCAGATCTTCAGTGCATGCACAACTGTAGCAAACTCTAAATCGTGAGTTGGGTAATTCTTCTCATGCATCCTCAACTGCCTTGAAGCATATGCGATCACCTTACCATGTTGCATCTATTCACATCCTAACCCAATACTAGAAGAGTCGCACTACACTGCATAGCCCTCTGAACCCTATGGCAAGGCTAGGACTACTGTTGATGCCAACAGGTCCATCAGCTCCTAGAAACTATGCTTGCAAGCCTCAGTTCACTGAAACTTAACTGCTTTTTGAGTCAGCTTTGTTAGTGGTACTGAAAGTGAAGAAAACCCCTCTATAATCCTTGTGGAGTACCCAGCTAACCCTAAGAAACTACGAACCACTGTCGGAGTTGTGGGTTTAGGCCAAGTCTTCACGACCTCAATCTTCTGTGTATCAACCATAATTCACGTATTTCATACAATATGGCCTAAGAAAGACACAGAGCTCAACGAGAACTCACACATAGAAAATTTTGCGTAAAGTTCTTGCTCTCGAAGAACCTGAAGGACTGCTCACAAATGATCTGCATGCTCAGCTTTTGAATGTGAATACACCAAAATATCATCAATAAATACAATCACAAACATGTCTAGATACGACCTAAATATGCTATTCATCAGGTCCATAAACACTTCCGGGGCATTGGTCAATCCAAAAGACATCACCAAAAACTCAAAATGCCCATATCTAGTTCTAAAATTTGTCTCCTAAATATATTTTTCCCGAACTCGTACATGATGGTACCCTGATCTCAAATCAATCTTCGAAAAGTACTTAGCACCTTGTAGTTGATCAAACATATCATCGATCCTCGGAAGTAGATACCTACTCTTTGTAGTTGCCTTGTTCAGCTATCGATAATCAATACACATCCTCAGTGACCCATTTTTTTTTCTCACAAATAATATTGGTGCACCCCATGGTGAAACACTGGGCCTGATAAAGCCTTTATCCAACAAATCTTTCAGCTGATCCTTCAATTCCTTAAGCTCAGTAGGAGCAATTCTATAAGGAGGGATAGATATGGGTTGTGTACATGGTAGCATATCGATAGCAAAACAATTTCCTAGGATACCAGGAAGATCATCTGGAAATACATCTAGAGACTCATTAACCACCAAAATAGATGGGAGAATTGATGGTTCTACATCCATATCCCGAACTTGAAAAATATGATAAATACAATCCTTAGTAATCATCCTTCTTGCCTAAAGATAGGAAATAAACCTACCTTTTGGCGATGCTGTATTACCTTTCCATTCTCGCACTGCCTCTCCAGGAAAATAAAATCTAACAATCTTTGTACTCAATATTAGCACAACAAGACGCTAGCCAGTCCATACCCATAATGACGTTGAAATCGACCATCTCTAACTCTACCAGGTCTACAGAGATTTGACGGTCAATAATTTCTATTGTGCAACCTCGGTAGACTCTATCGGTAATAATAGACTCACCAACTGGTGTAGACACAATGAAGGGTCGATGTAATGACTCTGATTCTATACGCAACTTCCCCACAATAAATAGAGTAACATAGGATAGGGTAGAGATTAAGGAGGTATTCTTATGAACTCTAGCTTGGATTGTCTACTTGATGTGCCCTTCCATGGATAATAAGACAAGTTAAGATTAATGACTATTCCATGGGATTTATGTTTAGCACAAAGGAGACAAGCGGCGATTACCCATGTTCCATAACTATGGGCCACCATAGGTTTGTCTTAGATAGAAATTTGCTAGTGGATCCACCTAAGCTAGAAGTTTATGGTTATTACCTTGGCAAGGAAGGACATCTCTTTTCGGTGTAGGATAGATGTCGAAATCCAAGTTATAACTCACATGTCTATGTTGGTTAAAGTTAAATCTTCCACAATATTGAACTAAGCTTACTTCTTAAAAGTATCTCAAATGTGTTTTAAATATGTTTAGCTTGCATTGACCATGGTTATGACTTATGGTTTTATAACATGTTGATTTTTTATTTATCTTGGTCATTGCATGTCATATAAAGTCCTTTTAGCATGATTTCATAACTCTTATGCGTTGCTATCATACTTGGTGTACATTCCATGTACTAACGTATACTTTTGCCTAAATTGTTTCCCTAATGTAGGGTCTGACGCTCCTACCTCCCATATTTTGGGCTAGTGATCCTGTATAGATATTGAATATTGGTAAGTACTCATGATCCGAGGGACATGATTCTTTTATCTCCTTCGCGTAATTTTTGTTTTCAGATTTTGTATGTGATGTATGGGTTACGTCCCAATCACTTTTCTTATGATTTAATAGATGGCTTTGAGACTTATGTTTACACTTCCGCTTTTGTCAAACTTTTTTATATGAAATGCTACTTTTAAATTCTTTACTTCTATTATCTTGTATGATGTATGCTAAGTGGCTTGTGTAGGGCCTCTCGGAGTCCTATACACCATGTTGCACCTAGGGTTTACTTTGGGGCATGCCAAACATGGCATTCAGAGCACAAGGTTTAGAAAGGTTCTAGGATGTCTCATAAGCCTAATCTAGTAGAGTGTTGTTCATGAGTGTGAAGCGCGCCACATTTATGAATGAGAGGTTATAAGATGTTCAGAAAATTCCACTTCTTTATCATTCTAAAGTCGTGTGATAGAGTTCAACTCTATATGTCTCTTATCTAATCCCTATCCGATGCTTTTTAGGATATGGCCACTCAGAGGGCATATGCTAGAAGGAATACAGGAGTGAATGTGGAATGAGAAGCTCCTCAAGAAGCTCCTCAAGTTTCGATCGACCCTTTGGCCAAGCAACTTACTAATGTGGAGTTTAGGGTTGTTTTCCAAGTGTTGGCTCAAGCCATGATGACTCAATCCAATAGGAAGGTTCTGGTCCCCATGAACCCTAGTGTGGGTACGATGGTGACTAGAGTGAGAGACTTCACTAGAATATGAATCCTCTAGATCTTCATGGTTCCAAGGTTGAGAAAGGTTCTCAAGAGTTCATTGATGAGGTGTATAAGGTGTTAATTATCATGGGAGTGATGCTGGTGGAAAAGGCAGAATTGGTTGCTTATCAACTTAAGGGTGCTTCTCAAGTTTGGTTCATCCAATGGAAGGAAGAGAGGGTGGTTGATGCGAGTCCTCTTAATTGGGAGAAGTTTGAGGTTGCTTTCCTTGATAGGTTATTTCCCCTTGAAATGAGGGAGGCAAAGGTACTTTAATTCATCAATCTTCGTCAAGGAAACATGAGTGTGAAGGAGTATGCTTTGAATTTCACACGATTGTCTCAATATGTTCCTACTATGATTGCCAATCCTAGGCAAGGATGAGTAAGTTTGTTCGAAAGTGTCCAAAATGGTGGTTAAACAATTTCGTACCTCCATTTTTATCAATGATATGGATATTTCTCGCTTTATGGTTCATGCTCATCAAATTGAAGAGGATAAACTTAAGGAAAAGTCTAGGGAGGCAAAGAGGGCCAAGACTGGTGATGGTGACTTTTCACATTCGAGGTCCGAGGGACATGGTTGTTCTAAATTTTGATAATGGTTTTCTGGTCAAGGTTCCTCCAATGCTCCGGCTCCTAAATTCAACAAAGATAGGATCTCTAAGCCTAAACCTCAAGGAGGAAATGGTGGTGGATCTTTATTGTCTACTTGTGAGGTGTGGAAGAAAGCATGAGGGTAAATGCCTAGCCAATTCCAATGCATGTTTTGGTTGTGCCAAGATGGATCATAAGATTAGGGATTGTCCGTCAGTTGCTAAGAATTAAGGAGATAATTATCAATGAGATCAACCTTACCCTTCGTCCGATTCTAGTTGAAGTCAGAAGCAAAACAAATTTATGCACTTCAATCTAGTCATGAGCAAGAGGGTTCGCCCGATGTGGTTACCAAGATGTTGAAAGTCTTCCATATTGATGTTTATGCTTTGCTTGATCACGGTGATACCTTTTCTTTTGTGATGCCAAATGTGACTATGAGGTTTGATATTCTTCCTGATGTGTTGTTAGACCATTTTTCTGTCTCTACTCATGTTGGTGAATCTATTGTGGCTAAGAGAGTCTAGAAAGTTTGTCATGTCTCCTTATCTCATAGAGTCACTCATGTTGATCTTCTAGAGTTTGATATGTTAGATTTTAATGTTATTCTTGGTATGGATTAGCTGCATTCATGTTATGCTTCTATTGGTTGTCCAAACTGAGTAGTTAAGTTTTTGTTTCCAAATGAACCCATCCTAGAGTGGAAAGTGGGAAATTCTATGCCTAAGAGTCAGTTCATTTCTTGTCTTAAAGCTATAAAAATGATTTCTAAGGGTTGCATATATCATCTTGTTATGGTTAGGGATACGGATTTTGCAACCCCTATTCTTGAGTCAGTCCCCATTATTAATGAGTTTCCATAAGTGTTTCCTGATTATTTACCATGTGTTCCTCCCGAAAGGGAAATAGACTTTGGTATTGACCTTCTCCCATATGTGCAGCCTATCTCTATTCCTCCTTATCGTATGGCCCTTGCAAAACTTAAGGAGTTGAAAGAACAATTGAAAGATTTGTTGGATAAGGGTTTCATCCAACGGAGTATCACTCCATGGGGTGCTCCAGTTTTATTTGTTCGAAAGAAGATGGTTCACTCCGTATGTGTATTGACTACCGGCAATTGAACAAGGTTACCATTAAGAACAAATATCCTCTTACAAGGATAGATGATTTTTTTGATCAACTAGAAGGAGCGAGTTACTTCTCTAAGATTGACCTCTGGTCGGGCTATCATCAATTGAGGGTAAAGGAAGATGACATTCCGAAGATGGATTTTTGCACTCGATATAGTGATTATGAGGTTTTAATAATGTCAATTGGTTTGACCAATGCTCTGAGCGCATTTATGGATTTGATTAATAGGGTGTTTAGACAATACATTTATATGTTTGTGATTGTGTTTATCGATGATATCTTAATTTACTCAATGAGTGAGGATGAGCATACCGATCATTTGAGGATTGTGTTGCAAGTTCTCAAGGATCAACAACTGTTTGCAAAACTTAGCAAATGTGAGTTTTGGTTAAGATTTGTGGCTTTTCTTGGTCACATTGTTTCCGGTAAGGGTATTGTGGTAGATCCTAAGAAGACGGATGCGGTTAGGAGTTGGCCTAGACCTTTATCCCCTTCATATATTCTATGTTTCTTGGGTTTGGTGGGTTACTATAGAAGGTTTGTTGAAGGTTTTTCTTCGATTGCCTCTCCATTGATGGCATTGACCCAAAAGAAGGTTAAGTTCATATGGTCTGAAGCATGTGGGAAGAGTTTTCAAGAATTGAAAGATAGACTTACCTCTGCCACGGTGTTGACCTTACCTGAAGGATCCGATGGATTCATGGTTTGTTATAATGCTTCAAGAGTTGAGTTAGGGTGTGTTCTTATGAAAAATGGAAAATTTATTGCTTATTCTTCAGGACAACTTAAGATACATGAAAATAACTATCGTACCCTAGATTTAGAATTGGTGGCGGTTGTTTTTTCCTTGAAGATTTGGAGGCATTACCTATATGGTGTTCATGTTGATGTCTTTACCGACCACAAAAGTTTGCAATATGTGTTTTAAGTATAAAGATCTAAATCTTCACCAAAGGAGGTGGCTTGAGTTACTAAAAGATTATGACATGAGTGTTCCTCTATCACCCCGACAAGGGGAATGTGTTGGCGGATGCTTTTAGTCGGTTATCAATGGGTAGTGTTGCTCATATTGAGGATGGTAAAAAGAAGTTGTTTCAAGATGTTTATAGATTTGTCTAATTGGGTGTTCGGTTGGTTGATTCCAGCAAGGGCGTGTTATGGTCCATAATAGTTCAGAATCATCTTTTGTGTCTGATGTGAAAGACAAGCAAGGTCTTGATCCAAATTGGGTTGAATTGAAGGAAACGGTACTTAAAAAGTCTGTTGAGGCTTTCTCCCAAGAGAGAGATGGTGTACTTCGATATCAAGGTCGTTTGTGTGTTCCCAATTTAGATGACTTGAGAGATCAAATCTTCTTAGAGCCTCATATTTCTAGATATTCCATTCACCCAGGAGGCACCACGATGTACCGTGACTTTCGGGAGTCTATTGGTTTAATGGGATGAAGAAAGATATTGCGAAATTTGTGGTTGTTTCCTAATTGTCAACAAGTAAAAGTTGTGCATCCAAAGCCGGGAAGTTTATTCCAAGATATTAACATTCCCACTTGGAAGTGGGAAGATTTGAGTATGGACTTTATTGTGGGTTTACCCCGCACCCGGGGGCAACATGACTCAATTTTGGTTATTATGGATCGTATGACAAAATCGGCTCATTTAATTCCTGTCAAGGTTTCTTATTTGGCGGAAGACTATGTTAAGTTGTACTTGAGGTGCATGGAGTACCCTTATCCATTATCTCCGGTTGTGGTACCCAATATACCTCTCAGCTTTGGAAATCTTTTTTGTCTTGGTACTCGTGTTAAGCTTAGTACAACCTTTCATCCACAAACCGTTGGGCAAGCGGAGCGTACTATCCAAACTTTGAAAGATATGTTGAGAGATTGTGTGATTGAATTCAAGGGTAATTGGGATGATCATTTGCCTTTGATTGAGTTTGCTTACAATAATATCTATCATTCTAGCATTGGTATGGCTCCATTTGAGGCTCTTTATGGTAGGAGGTGTAGATATCCTATAGGTTGTTTGAAGTTGGAAAGGTTTCTTTGATAGGTCCTGAATTTGTACATGAAGTTATGGAGAAAGTTTGTCGTATTAGAGAAAGGTTTAAAATAGAGAGAAGTCAACAAAATTCATATGCCAATGTTAGAAGGAGAGACCTCGAGTTTGATGTTCATGATTAGGTTTACTTGAAAATCTCACCCACGAAGGGTGTGATGAGGTTTGGAAAGAAAGGGAAGCTTAGTCCCCGTTGTGTGGGCCCATATCATATTTTGAAGTGTTTTGGTAAAGTTGCTTATGAACTTGATTTGCCTAATGATTTGGCATTGGTACATCAAGTTTTCCATGTTTTCTTGTTAAAGAAATGTGTTGGAGATCCGACATCCATAGTTCCCTTGGAAGGTTTCGGAGTTAAGAGAATCTTTCTTATGAAGAAGTTCCGGTTGAAATTTTGGACCATCAAGTTAAGAAGTTAAGACATAAGGATGTTACTTCCGTGAAGGTTCTTTGGAGGAATCAGTTAGTTGAGGGTGCAACTTGGGAGGAAGAGGCTGATATGAAGTCTTGTTACCCTTATCTCTTTCCCTCCAACCACACTCTAGTTTGAGGTATTTAGTTCCTCAAGGTTCACCCTTATGTCTTAGTCATTCCCATGTTTCCTTATGCATGCATGCTCATGAAAAAAAAATATTTTTCAAAATATGATTTATCCTTATTGATTGCTTCATTATTATGAGCATTTGAGTATGATTTTCATGTATATCTTATGAAATGATGTTTTGAATATGTTTTAGGTTGGAGTTGAGGATCCTCCTTGGTTATGTGCATTTTGATGAAGTTGCATTAATGTTGGATTGTTAGTTTCTCTCCTACTCTTTTCGTGCTATTTTTAGTTCTATTCAAGGATGAATATTCCCAAGGGGGAGATAGTGTAACACCTCGGACTTCGAGAAATAGCTAAAAAGGGAAAACAGTCAAGTCCTCGAACGTAAAATAGACCATGGACCCTTCAAAACACCCTAGATAGTCTGTTTAAGGGTCCATGACCCGTCTTGGGTATCGTGAATGACCGTCCAAGGCTGCCAATAGAAGGGACCCTAGATCACCCATGGTGACTTGGACGGCCCATTTAGGAGTCCGCACAAGTCACCCATCAGTTTTTAAATTTTGGGTCAACTATAAATTATGATACCTCTCAGCACATAATGAATTAGGTGGTCCATAACTTATCAAATTAAAGGACTTTGAGTTCTCTTTCAAACGTCACCAAGTATGCAGCATTTCAAGTTTAGAGTAAAAAGTTATGCTCGTTTTAGTGAATCCCTATCGGAAAGGAGAAGTTTCACGACCAGCTATACGGCCCGTGAAGTGTTTCAAGTTAGGGTCCATGAAGCCTCTCTTTTAAGGCACATCATCAGTTTTAAGTTAGGGTCATTTTAGTCTTTCCCCAAAGTGTTTGGTATCTAAACTACATCGTTTTAAGCCCTACCTCAAGACCGATATGAGTGAATTAAGTCCTAAAACTACCAATTTCAATTCATTCTCCAAAACTCCCTAAACTTGACCAAATTTGTCACGACCCAGGGGTACCCCCTAGATGTAACAAGGCGTACAAGACCCCAAGAGGCCTCATACAAGCCACTTAGCATATCATAATATAAAGTAATAGAAATGATGCGGAAATTTAAAACATTTCAAAACATTCAAAGTCTTTATAAAACGAGCGGAAGTCTAATACAATTGTCTCAAACCATCTAATCAACATGATTAAAGTCTTGGGTCACAGCCCATACAATAGTCCAAGACATAAAAGAAATACATAAAATAAAGTGGTGATCACCTCCTCGAACACAATGAGGACTCACCAAATCTTCACTTCTTGATCAACTATGAACCTAGCCACGAGTGTGGGGATCTATATCGCCGGACCCTACATTTTATAAGAATGTAGGCAAAGTATGCATTCGTACAATCATGTACTAAATATGATAGCTAGCATAGACAACATAAACAAAATGGTTAGTCAATATAAACCATAAGTATAATCGATGCACATAATCATCCTCATAATAAGAGAGGAACACTTCTCAAGCAACCTTACTTATCCTTAGTGAAGACTTGGGTCATCCGCCTCTAGTCAAGCTTACCTCATGGAAGGCATCTCAAGCAACAATCCAAGCTATTCATTTCCATAACATAATCACATTATTCATACTCACTTTTGAATACATGGGGATTCGCCTCTTAGCCTAACTTATAAAGGCTAATGGGTATTCACCTCTTTCCTTACTTGCTTTAAGATCATGGGTACTCGCCTCCAAATCACATCATATGACATGGGTACTTGCCTCCACATCATGCATCATAATAGGAACGTGGGGAATCACCTCTAGTTCAATTCTAAGGAGTATGGGAAATCACCTCACATCATTCTCATATGGAGGTCAAGGGTAGTCGCCTCTAGCCTCATCAATTACATAGTATTTTAGTCAAGATTCATTTTAGGTAAGAAATCCTTTCAACCTAGAACCATTCAGGTGAGTAAACCTTTCACATTCATACAATCATGCTTAGCAATTCATTGTGGGAAGTATCCCTTCCACACTTCAACATCAATAATCAACAATTCATAGTCTAGGATTTAATCTCAAAGCAATACATCTCATGATCATCATCTATGCTCTAATCTCAAGTAATTAACATCATAATTCATCAATCCTATAAGGACAACCCTAACCCATGAAGTTTCCCTTCATGGCATCAACCCAATTATATCAATTCTAGGTTAGAATCATGTAATAAGCATGGGTACATGTAATTTCATCCTAAAAACATGTATTACTATCAGTTCAATCATAAACAATCATTATCCACTCAATTGGATCAACATTCATCATAACCCACAACATTGGAAGAAACCCTAACTAGAATTGGGGAATTCTTCATCAAATTGGAGGAATTCTAGGGGACTCCATGGATTGAAGGGATCCATGGATGAAAAGTCATCATACCTTAGTCACAAAGCCACAAAATCTTGAAGATTGGGAGACTTGATCTTGACCTAGCTTCAATCTCTTCCTTCTTCTTCTACCTTCTAGAGAGAGAATATTTGAGAGAGAGTTTGGGTTTTCTTTTGGGATTTGAGAGAATGACTTGGATGGGGGATTTTGGGGGTTAAAAATACTTATATAGGTGTTCTAGACTTAGGCAAAATGACACCACATTGATTTAATTAAACCGGAAAAGACCCTTAAGTCCCTAAAAATAATTGTCCAGCCCTGACCCACGAGACCACGACCGACGGACCGTGGATGGACCTACAGTCTGTCCTAGTTAATCATGGTTTGGTTGTCTGGGACTTGGTTTCTGGACCTCGACCTATGGACCATAGACCACGGTCCGTGGTCTGACCGACGGATCGTTGGTCAAGCCGTGGTTCTGGAGTCAAAGTTCAGTTCCTGAGGTGCCCAACCACGGACCCACGTACGGTCCGTGGTCCCAATCATGGTCCGTGGTTGGCCACCATCGGTTGGCACTTGTAACTTTCCAAAACAGCTATTTTACCTCTTTCCGAGTCCGGAGTGATACATTATCTCCCCCTTGGGGTCATTCATCCTCGAATGAGATTCTAAACATGTTTTCCAAGGAAAAGACTCAAGACAAGCAGCCCATCGTGCATGCAACTCATCAAAATGCACCCAACTAAGGAGGAAAATTCAACTCCAAGCCAAACATACTCAATACACCATAAGAGAGTAGGAACTACATCTAACAACCCAATATGCATGAAGTTTTCAGATCTCTTACATTTAAGGAGGAACTATCATCTCCAAACTTAAAAGGATGCTCAACACAATCTCATGGATCCTATATGCAATCATTACTCAAAGCACATACTCAAGGCGGAAATCTCCACTCCGAGTCAAGGCATGTTCAACAACTCATCTCATGAAGTCTATAGGAAACTCATACTCAATACACAACAACATGAGGAAAATAATTCACATAAGGCATTTCTTTCAACACTTACGCTTTTCATGAACATGCATAATCATAAGGAAATCATGGAAACACATAAAGCACACATGACCTCAAATCATAAAATGAACCAAGAGGAAATTCATTACCTCAAGCTAGAATAGGAGTAGAAAGAAAAATATGAGGATATCGGGACTTCATATCGGCCTCGGCCTCCCATGTAGCACCCTCAACTAAATGGTTTCTCCATAACACCTTCACGGAAGCAACCTCTTTGTTCCTTAATTTCTTAACTTGCCGATCTAAAATCTCAATCGAAACTTCCTCATAAGAAAGGCTCTCATCAACTCCCAACCCTTCTAGGGAAACTATGGATGTTAGATCTCCAACACATTTCTTAAGCATAGAGACATGGAAAACGGGATGCACGGTTGCCAACTCATTTCGCAAATCTAACTCATAAGCAACCTTACCAACACATCTCAAAATCTTATATGGGCCTACAAAACAAGGACTAAGCTTCCCTTTCTTGCCAAACCTAGTTACACCCTTCATGGGTGACATTTTCAAGTAGACCCAATCATGCACTTAAAATTCAAGGTCCCTCCTTCTAACATCGGCATAAGACTTTTGTCGACTTTGGGTTGTTCTCCACCTCTCTCTAATGAGTCGAACTTTCTCAATAGCCTCATGAAGTAGTTCGGGCCCGATCAAGGCAACTTCACCCACTTCAAACCACCCTTAGGATATCTACACCTCCTACCATAAAGAGCTTCAAAGAGCGCCATGCCAATACTAGAATGGTAACTATTGTTGTAGGCGAACTCTATCAATGGCAACTGATCATCCCAATTTCCCTTGAAATCGATAACACATACCCTCAACATATCTTCTAAATTTTTGATTGTTCGTTCCGCTTGCCCATCGGTTTGTGGGTGAAAAGTTGTGCTAAGCTTTACCTTCGTGCCAAGACCCTTTTGAAACGACTTTCAAAACTGCGAAGTAAACTAGGTACCTCTATCAGAGATAATGGACAGTGGCACACCATGAAACCTCACCATTTCCCTCAGATATAACTTGTCATAGTCCTTCGCCGAATAAGAAACCTTGAGGAGAAGGAAATGAGCCGATTTTGTTATCTGATCCACTATCACCCAAATTGAGTCATGTTATCGCTGGGTGCGAGGCAAATCAACAATAAAGTCCATATTCAAGTCTTCCCACTTCCAAGTAGTATTGCTAATATCTTGAGACAAACCTTCCGGTTTCTGATGCTCAACCTTAACTTGTTGGCAATTTAGACACTTAGCCACAAATCCAGAAATATCTCTCTTCATCTCATTCCACCAATAGACTTCCGGTAAATCACGGTACATCTTGGTGGCTCCCGGGTGAATGGAATACCGCAAACTATGGGCTTCAGCCAAGATCTGTCCCCTCAAATCATAAACTTTCGGAACACACAAATGACCATGGTACCTAAGTACCCCATCTCCTCCTTGGGAGAAAGCCTCAATGGATTTCTTAAGCACTGACTCTTTCAATTCTACCTAAATTGGATCAAGACCTTGTTTAACTTTCACATCAGCTACCAGAGATGATTCGGAACCATTGTTAACCATAACACCACCCTTGGTGGAGTCCACTGATACGCTCAAATTACACCTCCCTAAAGAAGTATAAGCGATCGTTGTCAAATAAAGAACCCAACTTGTAGGTTGGGGTCGATCCCACGAGGAATATGGTTCACACTTAATCTTAACTCACTATTATATCCGTTTAGTCAAACTATTTCTGAAAACAAGTAATTAAAAGGGTGTGTTTTGTGTAAACAAATAACTTATTGTTGATCAAGTAACAAGTGAGCAGGATTCAAACTTTTGATTATCAATATGAGAGAGAGACTAGGGTAGATGTGTTTCCCATAAGCTTTTAACGCGGTAATCTAATAATCGTAATCATTACCTAGTGTTTTACATGCAAAGATGGTAAGATAGGTATTCCTAAGTGATTGGTCCTCCAAATAGGGAATTTCACTACGCACCTTGGTCTGGCTACGAGTGTATACTTTACTAACCCTTACATTTACCTCAGATTAGACATCACATCAATGAATGGCTTAGTTTTCACCCTCGCACCAATTGACATTAGACTATTAGATAACATCCACTAAATCTCTGTTGCTAATTCTTTTCTCATTAACTACCTCCTTGGTCCGGCAAGTAGCAACGAGGCCAGTTCTAACGCGTGCACTCGTTAAAAAGACTTTTAAGCGAAAGAATTACCAATACATGCATAAACACTATTCAAGAATTACTTTATTATTATTTATATGTTGTTAATTGCTCATGGTTCCCATAACCCTAGTTGTGGATTTAGCTACTCATGCTTGAAAGAACACAATTCATGTTTTGATTAAAAAAAAATCATGAACTTACAATTAGAGTAGAAGAAACCCGAAATCTCCAATTGAATTGCAAAGTCAAAATCTTGTAAAACGAAATTAGGAAATCAGATTGCTAAAGTTGCAGTTAATTTCACAAAAATACCAAGAACTAAAAGTAAACTATATTTTCTAACCCCTAAAAATGAGGTTTACATATCCTATTTATAGAAAAACATGTCCTAAGCAAAGAGGATACGAAATAAGGAAATAAACTTCTAGGACGCGGCTTCATTCAACGACTTCGACCTACGGACCGTGGGTCGACCTACGGTCTGTAGGTCCCATCCATAGCTCCATATTTAGACTCTTTTTCATCAGGTACTGGACCTTCAACTCTCAGAATCAATCAACGGATGTGCAGGACGACCCGTAGGTCAACCTACGGTCCGTCAGTTGCATCTGTGGTTCCACACTTGGTCAGACTTCCCTGATGCTCCATCTACGCCACCCATCGACGGACCGTCGAAGGACCTACGGTCCATAGGTGACTTCTGTGGGTGGCTCCTTCTGCAGATTTTCAGCTGTCATCTCACTCTACCACGTCCAAGTCTATTTCCTTCAAATATAACACAAAAACATTAATTCTAACACAATATAGACACATACAACTTCTAAGTGAAATGTATCAAAAATACCATAAACTCACGGTATATCAACACCCTCAACTTCAACTCATTGTTTGTCCTCAAGCGACGCCCTAAACTCTAAACGACACTTGTGTAGCAACAGACATTAAAACTCAAGCAATCACATGGCTTTCTAACTCACATCCCTTATTTAGTGCAAATCTTTTCATCTAGACTCAACAAGCTAACTCATGTGGATCAAGATATTACATAGATTGACCAATAGACATCACAACATACACTTTTCACAATCACCAAAGTACCAACTTTCCAACAATGTAACTAGTGCCCTCACTTCAAATGAAATCCTTTTTTTACACAATAAATATAAATTTTGAGTTTAACGATTCATTCAACACTCACGCTCAGAAGTGACTTCAAGTACAGTTAGTGCTCAATACCATAGGCTTGCCCTTATTTTTACTACATAGACTCTCCAAACTAGTCACTAGGATCACTATATGACTTTCTTAGCTTGTAACGTAGGCTAAGGGTCAGGTAGGATATGTGGGTACTTTTTAGTGACTTTCTGCCCTCCTTGACATTACATTGGCTTTTTACCGCTTTACTCAACCCTATTCTTGACATCCTTTCAGTTATTTTCTTTCCCTTGACTATCCTCAACTCAGATGTGACTTTTCTTCTTTTTTTCTTTTACTTCATTTTTCGTTGCTTCTTTCAGCACTATTGTCATTCATCTTTTGAATACAATCACATCTTCTTCTTATTTTCTTTATTCTCTCTCCAACACAAAACTCTTTTCATACCCTTTTTCTTTTGGTTTCCTCTTTCATAGCCACCCTCAACTTATGTATTTTGCATGAGTTGAGGTGCACAATATCCGATGTCAGACCGGGGCCAAGATCAAGGTAACTTTTTGAATTAGCCACCCTCAACTTAGGCTTTTGGCCTAAGTCAAGGTGCACATGTCCAAGGAGGGACCAGGGCCAAAACAATTATTTTTAGGAAAGGTGAGTTAGGTGTATTGAAAGAAGTGGTCTATTTTAGGCTCAAACATTTGGGTCAAGGGGAACATTATTTCTTTTGGTTGGATCATTTTAGGCATTAGTGGACTTACCATAACAAGGGCCTATGATCATTTCCTAGCTTCTAGCCTAGATTATCTTAGCAGGACCAACGGGGCTAGTTCTAGATTGGCACAATACTGTCTGAACATTCAAAATTTTCTCACTCACACTTGGTACATTGTTTCATTATCAGATCATCAGATTACCTAGTTCATGTTTCAGCTTAAGTCATGAGGTCATATCAGTTCTTTATCATGTAATATCAAGAGCCAACATATTCAACTCATCAAGCCTATAAATTCTATCACCTTTCACAATATTTGGACGGGTATCAATTTCATGCTTTTTATGCCATCATGCTTTTATTCTTCTACTTACTTCTACACATACATTCCTAAACATGTCGGTTCAACATAAAAGTAAACAGGCATTTGGGGGTAAAGAACACATGCAAGAAAACTCCAAAGGAGGATTGTGAGTTGGGCTACTCAGACTTCACCCTAACACTCCAATCCATTTATCCCACCCCAACAAAATAAAGTGCATTTGCTCTCAATGCACAGAAAGCAATAAAATAAAACATAGGGTGAAGGTGAAGCAAACCTGTGGTACAGATGCGCTGAAGACACTCAAAAAGCGAGTGGGTCCGGTTTTCTGGAGCCCGTTGGATCAATACTCGGGAAGCCATCAGTAGCGCCCGCATCAACACTAGTAGCACCCTCAGTAGTGCTCACTCTGGGATCTAATGACGCCATCCACGGTCCGTGGAAGGACCGACGGACCGTCGATGGGGTCCGTAGGTCACTGCACAACTATTTTCTACAGATTTCTTTGTCATTCATCCCTGCACACATAGCAACCATTAGGACTTTCTTTTTATATTTTCTGGACACTTTGAAGACACGGACCCTATTCTATATCTAGCCACCACTAATACAAAAATAAAACACCTATCAAGAGAGCTACAAAAATCAAAATAAAAGAATAAAACTCCTATAACGCAAAGAAAAACTATAGTTGGCTAGATTGTACATCTTGGATTGCCTCCCAAGCAGCGCTTAATTTAACGTTGCGGCACGATGCAGACCCCTTAATTACTCAGACTTAATCAAGATTCCATGCCTCTATCACTGCATTGACACTCTCAGAATTTCCCATGTAGCTTTTTATCCTCTGGTGGTTGGCCTTGAACCTTGTCCCCTTCCTCTTCTCGAGCTCGACCACTCCATGAGGGGACACTTGGGTCACTCTGAATGGTCCAGCCCACTTGGATTTGAATCTGCCAGGAAGCCAGCACAACCTTGAGTTAAATAGCAACACCAAATCACCAGGAGCTAATTTGCATTTCTATCTTTTCATCACGGCGCTTTTTCTCCTTGCACAAGGCTACATCTACCTTCTCAATATTAAACTCTTTAGGTTTTTGTCCCACAATGTTATTCACCACAGATACCGATTTAAGGTCACTTTGTTGCTTTATAGACCGACAGACGTTAAAAGTCACTTCATTCTAATTCAGTCGAAACTTCATCTGTCCTTTCTCCATATCGACTAAGGTGTGCCTAGTAGCGTGGAATGGTCTCCCTAAGATGATGGGAACCTCTAAGTCAACTTCACAATCAAGTATCACAAAGTCCACCGAAAAAATGAACGATCCCACTTTCATAAGGACATCCTGAAGCACTCCGATGGGCTTCTTCACAGTTCTATCAGCCATAAGTAAACGCATCGCAGTTGGTTTTGGGGCTCCTAAACCTAACTTCTAATAGATCGACAATGACATCAAGTTAATGCTGGCCCCCAAATCACACAAGGCCTTCACAAAGTGCATCTTACCGATGGTGCAAGGAATAGTGAATGCTCTGGGATCCTCTTTCTTTTGTACCAGTGACCTCATAGAAATAGCACTATAATGCTGCAAACTCTCATCATTCTCAAAACTAACAGCCCTCTCTTTGGTCACCAAGTCCTTCATGAATTTTTCATACCCAGGCATTTGCTCCAAAGCTTCTATCAACGGGACACATATGGGAAGCTGTTTCAACATTGTGATGAACCTGCAGTATTTGCCTTTTTCAGTCTTTTGCTTTAACCTCTATGGGAATGGAGGTGGAAGTCTAGGCATGGGAACAACTTTCTGGGTCAACTCAGCCTCCTTCTCTGCAGCATCTTTCGTCTATCCAGTAACCACTACCTCATCCACTTCTTTTTCTACCACCTTTTCAACTTCAGACGGCATGGGGGGATCAATAGTCTGTTTTCCTCCGCGAGTTGTGATTGCCATACAATACCCATCATTTTTTGGATTCTGGATGGTGTTGCTGGAAAGTATGACCGGTTGGCGTGGATTCACTGTAGCGGACAACTGACTGAACTCCTGCTCATGTCGCTTGATCGACACTACATGGGAATCAACTTTTTGACCGATTCCAGACAAGTCATTTCGCATCTCTTTCAAATTATCATCAGTTGCATCAAACCGCTTCATCATCTTTTGCATCATATCCTTAATGCGGGTCATACTATTACCAGACTCTCTATTACCAGGAGGGACGTATGGACCAGCCATATCAATCTTGTTGCCATAGTTGTTCCGATTGTAGTTGTTATCACGATTATAGTTCCCATCCCGGATATAGTTACCCTTACGATTGTAGCCTCCATAGTTCCGACCTTGGTTTTCTTGACCTTGGTGCTAATTATCCCAGTTGGAACCTTGGGCATTGGTTCGGAAACCCTCCATCTGATCATTTACCAAGTATGCATCCTCCTCATAGTAGCACTCCTCAACTGGTGGTGGTGGAGACCTAGTAAGATAATTCACCGCATTTACATTTTCCGCACTCACTCTCCCATGTTTTAGTACCAAACCCAATTATATTCTGATCTGTGCCATCTCTTCCCGAATATCATCATTGACTTGGTTGGTTGCGGCTTGAACAGCGAACGTGGTCCTATTAGTGTTTTCCTTTCTAGTGCTCCAGGCTTTGTTGTTTTGGGAAATCCGCTCAAGCTTCTAATCTATCTCCTCAAATGTTCACTCACAATAAAATCCTCCAGCAATAGTATCAAGAACAGCCCTTCCATTGTCATCCTGCCCTCTATAGAAATACTCTTTCAAAGACTCATCATCAATGCGGTGATTTGGAATATTTCTGATGAACCCAGTGAACCTATCCCAAGAACTACTGATCGACTCTCCTGGTACTGCTGCGAAGTTGTTTAATTTATCCTTATGATTGAGGTTTTTGGACACCGGAAAGTACCTCACTGTGAATACCTTATGCATTTGGTTCCACATATAGATCGAATTGTATGGTAACTCAAAAAACCACATAGCAGCATCTCCAGTCAGTGATAGTGGAAACACCCTCAGACCGATGACATCCATATCTAAATCTGGTCGCCCGACACAAATTTTACACACACTGGAAAGTTTAGCCATTTGAGCATAGGGATCCTCCGAAGCCAACCCAGCAAACAACCCTCTCGTTGTAAGCATTTGTATCAAACTGCTAGTGACCATGAATGTGTGACCTGGAGGTAGCGGTGGAATAACAATAGGACCATCTAAGGTGGTCGTATTATAATCAGCCCTGTAATGCTCACGAAACCTCGAGGTTGGTGTATTTTGAACCCTTTATGAATTTCCGATTAGATTACCACCATGAAGCTGAATGGGGACATTAATAATTCCTGGAGGCTGCAATTCCAGTCCATCTCCAAGATCCTCTCTGATAGGATTATTTTGGACCCCTTGATTATCCATTTTTCTCAAAGTTTTACTCAAATCTAAATCATAGGGAGTCAGTGGTTCGCCTCGACTCCGTGTACTTGGCATACACTAGAGTAGAAACCAGTAGAAAACAAAAACAAAACAAAAATGTAAAATTAGGAAATACTTGACTAAATTTCAATAATGTAGTTAAACTTAATCTAAAAGCCAAATTCCCTGGCAGCGGCACCAAAATTTGATACGCTCAAATTACACCTCCCTAAAGAAGTATAAGCGATCGTTGTCAAATAAAGAACCTAACTTTTAGGTTGGGGTCGATCCCACGAGATATATGGTTCAGACTTAATCTTAACTGACTATTATATCCGTTTAGTCAAACTATTTCTGAAAACAAGTAATTAAAAGGGGGGGGTTTGTAAAAAAATAACTGATTGTTGATCAAGTAACAAGTTAGCAGGATTCAAACTTTTGATTATCAATATGAGAGAGAAACTAGGGTAGATGTGTTCCCCATAAGCTCTTAACGGGGTAATCCTAATAATAGTAATCCTTTCCTAGTGTTTTACATTCAAAGATGGTAAGATAGGTATCCCTAAGTGATTGGACCTCCAAATAGGGAATTTCACTACGCATCTTGGTCTGGCTACGAGTGTATACTTTACTAACCCTTACCTTTACCTCATATTAGACATCACATCAATGTATGGCTTAGACTTCACCCTCGCACCAATTGACATTAGACTATTAGATAGCATCCACTAAATCTCTGTTGCTAATTTTTTTCTCATTAACTACCTCCTTGGTCCGACAAGTAGCAACGAGGCGAGTTCTAACGCGTGCACTCGTTAAAAAGACTTCTAAGGGAAAGAATTACCAATATATGCATAAACACTATTCAAGAATTACTTAATTATTATTCATACATTGTTAATTGCTCATGGTTCCCACAACTTTAGTTGTTGATTTAGCTACTCATGCATGGAAGAACACAATTCATGTTTTGAAAAAAACAATTCATGAACTTACAATTAGAGTAGAAGAAACCCGAAATCTCCAATTGAATTGCAAAGTCAAAATCTTGTAAAACGAAATTAGGAATTCATATTGCTAAAATTGCAGTTAATTTCAGAAAAATACCAAGAACTAAAAGTAAACTATATTGTCTAACCCCTAAAAATGAGGTTTACATACCCTATTTATAGAAAAACAAGTCCTAAACAAAAAGGAAACAAAATAAGGATATAAACTTCTGGGACGCGGCTTCATTCGACGACTTCGACCTATGGACCGTGGGTCGACCTACGGTACGTAGGTACCTTCCATAGCTCCATATTTAGACTCTTTTTCATCAGGTACTGGAACTTCAACTCCCACAATCAATCGACAGATGTGCCGGACGACCCGTAGGTCGACCTACGGTCCGTCAGTTGCATCCATGGTTCCACACTTGGTCAGACTTCCCTGATGCTCCATCTAGGCCACCCATCGACGGACCGACGAAGGACCTACGATCCATAGGTGACTTCCGTGGGTGGCTCCTTCTGTAGATTTTCAGCTGTCATCTCACTCTACCACGTCCAAGTCTATTTCCTTCAAAATAACACAAAAACATTAATTCTAACACAATATAGCTCTAGACACATACAACTTCTAAGTGAAATGTATCAAAAATACCGTAAAATCATGGTATATCAACACCCTCAACTTAAACTCATTGTTTGTCCTCAAGCGACGGACTAAACTCTAAACGACACTTGTGTAGCAACAGACATTAAAACTCAAGCAATCACATGGCTTTCTAACTCACATCCCTTATTTAGTGCAAACCTTTTCATCTAGACTCAACAAGCTAACTCATGCGGATCAAGAAATGACATAGATTGACCAATAGACATCACAACATACACTTTTCACAATCACCAAGGTACCAACTTTCCACCAATGTAACTAGTGCCCTCACTTCAAACGAAATCCCTTTTTCACACAATAAATATAAATTTTGAGTTTAAGGATTCATTCAACACTCACGCTCAGAAGTGACTTCAATTACAGTGAGTGCTCAATACCATAGGCTTGCCCCTATTTTCACTGCATAGACTCTCCAAACTAGTCACTAGGATCACTATAGGACTTTCTTAGCTTATAACGTAGGCTCAGGGTCAGGTAGGATATATATGGGTATTTTTAGTGACTTTCTGCCCTCCTTGACATTACATTGGTTTTTTACCTCTTTTCTCAACCCTATTCTTGACATCCTTTCATTTATTCTCTTTCCCTTGACTCTACTCAACACATATGTGACTTTTGACTTTATAGCTCATATTTTTCACCTTTCTTCTTTTTTTTATTTTACTTCATTTTTCGTTGCTTCTTTCAGCAGTATTGTCATTCATCTGTTGAATACAATCACATCTTCTTCTTTTTTTCTTTTTTCTCTCTTCAACACAAAACTCTTTTCATGCCCTTTTTCTTTTGGTTTCCTCTTTCATAGCCACCCTCAACTTATGTATTTTAAATGAGTTGAGGTGCACAATATCCGATGTCGGACCGGGGCTAAGATCAAGGTAACTTTTTGAATTAGCCACCCTCAACTTAGGCTTTTGGCCTAAGTCAAGGTACACATGTCCAAGGAGGGACCAGGGCTAAAACGATTATTTTTAGGGAAGGTGAGTTAGGTCTATTGAAAGAAGTGGTCTATTTTAGGCTCAAACATTTGGATCAAGGGGAACATTATTTCTTTTGGTTGGATCATTTTAGGCATTAGTGGTCTTATCTTAACAAGGGCCTATGATCATTTCCTAGCTTCTAACCTAGATTATCTTAGCAGGACCAACGGGGCTAGTTCTAGATTGACACAATACTGTCTGAACATTCAAATTTTTCTCACTCACACTTGGTACATTGTTTCATTATCATATCATCAGATTAGCCTGTTCAAGTTTCAGCTTAAGTCATGAGGTCACATCGGTTCTTTATCATTTCATATCAAGAGCCAACATATTCAACTCATCAAGCCTATAGATTCTATCACCTTTCACAATTTTGGGACGGGTATCAATTTCATGCGTTTTATGCCATCATGCTTTTATTCTTCTACTTACTTCTACACATACATTCCTAAACATGACGGTTCAACATAAAAGTAAACAGGTCTTTGGGGGAAAAGAACACAGGCAAGAAAACCCCAAAGGAGGATTGTGAGTTGGGTTACTTAGACTTCTCCCTAACACTCCAATCCATTTACCCCACCCCCAACAAAATAATGTGCATTTGCCCTCATTGCACTGTAAGCAATAAAATAAAGCATAGGGTGAAGGTGAAGCAAACCTGTGGTGCAGATGCACCGAAGACACTTAAGAAGCGGGTGGGTTCGGTTTCCCGGAGCCCGTTGGATCAATACTCGGGAAGCCATCAGTAGCGCCCGCATCAACACTAGTAGCACCCTCAGTAGTGCTCACTCTGGGATCTACGGACGCCATCCACGGTCCGTGGATGGACCGACGGAACGTCGATAAGGTCTGTAGGTCACTGCACATTTATTTTCTGCAGATTTCTTTGTCATTCAGACCTGCACACGTAGCAACCGTTAGGACTTTCCTTTTACATTTTCTGGACACTTTTTATACCCGGACCCTATTCTATATCTAGCCAACACTAATACAAAAATAAAACACCTGTCAAGAGAGCTACGAAAATGAAAATAAAAGAATAAAACTACTATATAGCAAAGAAAAACTATAGTTGGCTAGATTGTACATCTTGGGTTGCCTCCCAAGAAGCGCTTGATTTAATATCACGGCACGACGCAGACCCCTTAATTAATCAGACTTAATCAAAATTACATGCCTCTATCACTGCATTGACACTCTCGGAATTTCCCACATGTAGCTTTTTATCCTCCGGTGGTTGGCCTTGAACCTTGTCCCCTTCCTCTTCTCGAGCTCGACCACTCCGTGAGGGGACACTTGGGTCACTTTGAATGGTCCAGCCCACTTGGATTTGAATCTACCAGGAAGCCAGCGCAACCTTGAGTTAAATACCAACACCAAATCACCAGGAGCTAATTCGCGCATTTCTATCTTGTCATCATGGCGCTTTTTCTCCTTGCACAAGGCTGCATATACCTTCTCATTATTAAACTCTTTAGGTTTTTGTTCCACAATATGATTCACCACAGATAACGATTTAAGGTCACTTTCTTGCTTTATAGACCGACAAACGTTAAAAGGCAACTCCTCCTTATTCAGTTGAAACTTCATCTGTCCTTTCTCCATATCGACTAAGGCGCGCCTAGTAGCGAGGAATGGTCTCCCTAAGATGATGGGAACCTCAAAGTCAACTTCGCAATCAAGTATCACAAAGTCCGCCGGAAAAATGATCGATCCCACTTTCACAAGGACATCCTGAAGCACTCCAATGGGCTTCTTCACAGTTCTATCAACCATAAGTAAACGCATCATAGTTGGTTTTGGGGCTCCTAAACCAAACTTCTTATAGATCGACAATGGCATCAAGTTAATGTTGGCCCCCAAATTACACAAGGCCTTCGCAAAATGAATCTTACCGATGGTGCAAGGAATAGTGGAAGTTCCGGGATCGTCTTTCTTTTGTACCAGTGACCTCATAGAAATATCACTACAATGCTGCAAACTCTCATTATTCTCAAAACTAACAGCCCTCTTTTTGGTCACCAAGTCCTTCATGAATTTTTCATACCCAGGCATTTGCTCCAAAGCTTCTATCAATGGGACACTGATGAAAAGTTGTTTCAACATCGTGATGAACCTGCGGTATTTGCCTTTTTCAGTCTTTTGCTTTAACCTCTGTGGGAAGAAAGGTGGAGGTCTAGGCATGGGAACAACTTTCTGGGTCAACTCAGCCTCCTTCTCTGCAGCATATTTCATCTCTCCAGTAACCACTACCTCATCCGCATCTACCACCTTTTCAACTTCAGATGACATGGGGGGATCAATAGTCTGTTTTCCTCCGCGAGTTGTGATTGCCATACAATACCCATCATTTTTCAGATTCTGGATGGTGTTGCCAGAAAGTGTGCCCGGTTGGCGTGGATTCACTATAGCGGACAACTGATTGAACTGCTGCTCATGTTGCTTGATCGACACTGCATGGGTATCAACTTTTTGACCGATTCCAGACAAGTCATTTCGCATCTCTTTCAAATTCTCATCAATTGAATCAAACCGCTTCATCAACTTTTGCATCATATCCTCAATACGGGTCATACTATTACCAGACTCTCTATTACCAGGAGGGACGTATGGACCAGCCTTATCATTCTTGTTGCCATAGTTATTCCGATTGTAGTTGTTATCACGATTGTAGATCCCATCCCGAATATAGTTACCCTTACGATTGTAGCCTCCATAGTTCCGACCTTGGTTTTCTTGACCTTGGCGCCAATTATCTGAGTTGGAACCTTGGGTGTTGGTTCGTAAACCTCCCGTCTGATTATTTACCAAGTACGCACCCTCCTCATAGTAGCACTCCTCAACTGGTGGTGGTGGAGACCTAGTCAGATAATTCACCGCATTTACCTTTTCCGCACTCCCACTCCCATGTTTTAGTACCAAACCCAATTTTATTCTCATATGTGCCATCTCTTCCCAAATATCATCATTGACTTGGTTGGGTATAGCTTTAACAACGAACATGGTCCTATTAGGGTTTGCCTTTCTAGTGCTCCAGGCTTTGTTCTTTTGGGAAATTTGCTCAAGCTTCTCTGCTATCTCCTCAAAGGTGCACTCACAATAACATCCTCCAGCAATAGTATCAAGAACAGCCCTTCCATTGTCATCCTTCCCTCTATAGAAATACTCTTTTAAAGACTCATCATCAATGCAGTGATTTGAAACATTTCTGATGAACCCAGTGAACCTATCCCAAGAACTGTTGATCGACTCTCCTTGTATTGCTGCGAAGTTGTTTAATTTATCCTTATGATTGAGTTTTTTGGACACCCGAAAGTACCTCGTTGTGAATACCTTATGCATTTCATCCCATGTATAGATCGAATTGTATGGTAACTCAGAAAACCACATAGCAGCATCTTCAGTCAGTGATAGTGGAAACACCCTCAGACCGATGATATTCATATCTAACTCTGGTCGCCTGACAAAACTTTTACACACACTGGAAAGTTTAGCCATATGAGCATAGGGATCCTCCGAAGCCAACCCAGCAAACAACCCTCTCGCTGGAAGCATCTGTATCAAACTGCTAGTGACCATGAATGTGTGACCTGGAGGTAGCGGTGGAAGAACAATAGGACCATCTGAGGTGGTCGTATCGTAATCAGCCCTCTAATGCTCACTAAACCTCGGGACTGGTGCATTCTGAACCCTTTATACATTTCCGATTAGATTACCACCATGAACCTGAGCGGGGATATTAATAATTCCTGGAGGCTGCAATTCCAGTCCATCTACAAGATCCTCTCTGATTAGATTATTTTGGACCCCTTGATTATCCATTTTTCTCAAAGTTTTACTCAACTCTGGATCATAGGGGGTCAGTGGTTTGCCTCGACCCCGTATACTTGGCATACACTATAGTAGAAACCTGTAGAAAATAAAAACAAAACAAAAACGTAAAATTGAGAAATACTTGACTAAAGTTCAATAATGTAGTTAAACTTAATCTAAAAGCCAAATTCCCCGGCAGCAGCTCCAAAATTTGATACGCTCAAATTACACCTCCCTAAAGAAGTATAAGCGATCGTTGTCAAATAAAGAACCTAACTTGTAGGTTGGGGTCGATCCCACGAGGAATATGGTTCAGACTTAATCTTAACTGACTATTATATCCGTTTAGTCAAACTATTTTCGAAAACAAGTAATTAAAAGGGGGGGTTTTGTGTAAACAAATAACTGATTGTTGATCAAGTAACAAGTGAACAGGATTCAAACTTTTGACTATCAATATGAGAGAGAAACTAGGGTAGATGTGTTCCCCATAAGCTTTTAACGCAGTAATCCTAATAATAGTAATCCTTTCCTAGTATTTTACATGCAAAGATGGTAAGATAGGTATCCCTAAGTGATTGGACCTCCAAATAGGGAATTTCACTACGCACCTTGGTCCGGCTACGAGTGTATACTTTACTAACCCTTACCTTTACCTCAGATTAGACATCACATCAATGTATGGCTTAGACTTCATCCTAGCACCAATTGACATTAGACTATTAGATAGTAACAACTAAATATTTGTTGCTAATTCTTTCCTCGTTACCTACCTCCTTGGTCCGACAAGTAGCAACGAGGCGAGTTCTAACGCGTGCACTCGTTAAAAAGACTTCTAAGCAAAAGAATTACCAATACATGCGTAAACACTATTCAAGAATTACTTTATTATTATTCATAAGTTGTTAATTTCTCATGTTTCCCACAACCCTAGTTGTGGATTTAGCTACTCATGCTTGAAAGAACACAATTCATGTTTTGATAAAGAAAATTCATGAACTTACAATTAGAGTAGAAGAAACCCGAAATCTCCAATTGAATTACGAAGTTAAAATCTTGTAAAACGAAATTAGGAAATCAGATTGCTAAAGTTGCAAGTTAATTTCAAAAAATACCAAGAACTAAAAGTAAACTATATTGTCTAACCCCTAAAAATGAGGTTTACATAACCTATTTATAGAAAAACATGCCCTAAATAGAAAGGAAATGAAATAAGGAAATAAACTTCTGGGATGCAGCTTTATTCGACGACTTCGACCTATGGACCGTGGGTCGACCTACGGTCCGTAGGTCCCTTCCGTAGTTCCATACTTAGACTTTTTTTCATCCGGTACTGGAACTTCAACTCCCAAAATCAATCGATAGATGTGTAGGATGGCCCGTAGGTCAACCTACGGTCTATCAGTTGTATCCGTAGTTCCATACTTGGTCAAACTTCCCTGATGCTCAATCTACACCACCCATCGATGGACCGTCGAAGGACCTACGGTCCGTAGGTGACTTCCGTGGGTGGCTCCTTCTGTAGATTTTCAGTTGTCATCTCACTGTACCACATCCAAGCCTATTTCCTACAAATATAACACAATATAGCTCTAGATACATACAACTTCTAAGTGAAATGTATCAAAAATACCGTAAACTCATGGTATATCATCCACTAATAGAACACCTAATCGATCCAAGCTATGCAAATCTCAAACCAACTCTTTTTTTCCTCATCTATATGAGCCACACTATTCATAGATAGCCGACTAAGGTCATCCGCCACCACATTAGCTTTGCCGGGGTGATAAAGAACACTCATATCATAATCTTTAAATAACTCAAGTCACCTTCTTTGGTGAAGATTCAAATCTTTTTTATTAAACACATATTGCAAACTTTTGTGGTCGGTAAACACATCAACATGAACTCCATACAGATAGTGTCTCCAAATCTTTAGAGAAAATACGACCGCTGCTAACTTAAGGTTGTGAGGATAATTATTCTCATGGACTTTAAGTTACCTTGAGGCATAGGAAATAACTTTCCCATTTTGCAATAGGACACACCCTAGCCCAATTCTTGAAGCATCATAATAAACCACAAAACCATTAGTCCCTTCCGGTAAGGTCAACACTAGAGCTGAAGTAAGTCGATCTTTCAAATCTTGGAAACTTTTCTCACATGCTTCCGACCATGTGAACTTAGCCTTCTTTTGAGTCAAGGCAGTCAAAGGAGAAGCAATGGAGGAAACCCCCTCAACAAATCTTTTATAATAACCGGCTAAGCCCAAAAACTTCTAATATCTTAAGGAGTTAGAGGTCTAGGCCAACTCTTGACCGCATCCCTCTTCTTAGGATCTACCTAAATACCCTTGCTTGACACAATATGACCAAGGAAAGCTACGGACCTTAACCAAAATTCACATTTGCTAAACTTTGCAAAAATTTATCGGTCCTTGAGGATTTGCAATACGATCCTCAAATGATTAATATGCTCATTCTCACTTCTTGAATAGATCAAAATATCATCAATAAAAATAATCGCAAACATGTCTAGGTATTGCCTAAACACTCTATTCATCAAGTCCATAAACGCCACCGGAGCATTAGACAAACCAAAAGACATCACCAAGAACTCATAACGATCATATCGGGTTTTAAAGTCCGTCTTCGAAATATCAATTTCTCTCACCTTCAATTGGTGATAACCCGATCGAATATCAATCTTAGAGAAATAACTTGACCCTTGAAGTTGATCAAATAAGTCATCTATCCTTGGGAGAGGATACTTGTTCTTAATAGTCACTTTGTTCAACTGATGATAGTCAATGCACATACAAAGGGAACCATCCATCTTTCTAACGAACAAAATCGGAGCACCTCATGGAGAGATACTCGGTCAGATAAAGCCTTTGTCTAACAGATCCTTCAATTGTTCTTTCGACTCCTTCAGTTCTGCCGGAGCCATACGGTAAGGAGGAATAGATATAGGTTGCATATCAGGGAGAAGGTCAATTCCGAAGTCTATTTCCCACTCGGGAGGAATACTGGGTAAGTCATCTGGGAACACTTCCAGAAACTCATTTACAATGGGGACTGACTCAAGAGAAGGGGTTTCGGAATCTACATCCCTCACCCTTACTAGATGGTAAATACAACCCTTAGAAATCATCCTTCTAGCTTTTAGACAAGAGACATACTAACCCTTAGACATAGAATTTCCCCCCTCCCACTCTAGGATAGGCTCATTAGGAAACTGAAATTTGACTACCCGAGTTCTACAATCAATAGAGGCATAACATGAATGCAACTAATCCATACCAAAATGACATAAAAGTCTAACATATCAAGCTCTACCAAGTCTAAAAGAGTAACTCTATGGGACAAGGAAACGGGAAACCTTCTATAGACCCTTTTAGCCATCACAGAATCACCAACAGGGGTAGAGATAGAAAAAGGTTCTAATAACACATCAGGGAGCACATCAAACCTCATGGCCACATAAGGGGTCACAAAAGACAAAGTAGCACCGAGATCAAGTAAATAATATACATCTATTTGGAAATCTTTTAACATACCGGTCACCACATCCGGAGAACTCTCTTGATCACCTCTAGCCTGAAGAGCATAAAAATGGTTTTTCTTAGGAGCACTTGCACCCTAACCACTTGGACCGGATGAAGGGTAGGGGTGAGCCCTACGATGATTATCTAAATCCTTCTTAGCAACCGAAGGACAATCCCTGATCTTGTGATCCTTCTTACCACACCCAAAGTAAGCATTGGAACCCGCTAGACACTTGCCCTCATGATTTCTTCCACACTTAGCACAAGTAGGCATCGAGGATCTACTACCATCTCCTTGAGGTTTAGGGTTAGACACCATTTCATTGATAGACCTTGGAGGAGCATTAGAAGAACCTTGCCCGGAGAAATTTTTCCGAAACCTTGAACGACCCCATCCACCGGACCTAGAATGTGAATTGTTACCATCATCCACTCTTGCTCTCTTTACCTCTCTAGATCTTTCCTTGAGCTTTTCTTCCTCAATTTGTTGGGCATGCACCATAAGGAGAGAAATGTCCATGTCATGGATAAGCATAGCGGTGCAACATTCTTTGACTACCATGACAGACACTTCCGACACAAACTTGCTCATCTTAATTCTACGATCCACTACAATAGAGGGGCATATTTGGACAACTGAGCGAACCTCAATGCATACTCCCTCAAACTCATATTTCCTTACCTAAGGTTAATGAACTCGAGCACCTTGTCCTCTCTCATCTCAAGAGGGAAAAATCAATCAAGAAAAGCACTTTTGAACCTTTCCCATTCTATGGGACCCGCTTCTTCCGGCCTAGCCTCCTTCCATTGATTGAACCAAATCTGAGCAACCCCTTTGAGTTGGTAAGCGGCTAATTCTGCCTTCTCTACCGGAGTCACTCCCATAATAGCAAGTATCTTGTAGACCTCATCGATAAATTCTTGAGGATCTTCCTGAATTTTGGAGCCATGAAATTCGGGAGGGTTCATCCTTGTAAAGTCCTGAAAACCATCGGGTAAGGATTAAGAGAAAGACTTTATAGAGGTAAACTCTATGGCATGACTTAAAGAAATGAAGAAGTGAAGTTTCCTAAACATCTAGTAGCCTCTCATTCATAAATGTGGCGCGTTTCACACATATAAACAAGACTCTACTTGACTTGGTTTGAGACATCCTAGAACCATTCTAAACCTTGTGCTCTGATTACCAAGTTTGTCACGACCCAGGGGTACCCCCTAGATGTAACAACGCGTACAAGACCCCGAAAGGTCTCATACAAGTCACTTAGCATATCATAACATAAAGTAATAGAAATGATGCAGAAATTTAAAACATTTCAAAACAATCAAAGTCTTTATAAAACAAGCAGAAGTCTAATACAATTGTCTCAAACCATCTAATCAACATTAATAAAGTCTTGGGTCACAGCCCATACAATAGTCCAACACATAAAAGATAGACATAAAAGAAAGTGTTGATCACATCCTCAAACACAATGAGGACTCACCAAATCTTCACTTCTTGATCAACTATGAACCTAGCCACGAGTGTGGGGATCTATATCACCGGACCCTACATTTGACAAGAATGTAGGCAAAGTATGCGTTAGTACAATCATGTACTAAATATGATAGCTAGCATATACAATATAAACATAATGGTTAGTCAATATAAACCATAAGCATAATCAATGCACATAATCATCATCATAATAAGAGAGGAACACTTCTCAACCAACCTTACTTATCCTTAGTCAAGACTTGGGTCATCTGCCTCTAGTCAATCTTACCTCATGGAAGGCATCTCAAGCAACAATCCAAGCTATTCATTTCCATAACATAACCACATTATTCATACTTACTTTTGAAGACATGGGGATTTGCCTCTTTGCCTAACTTATA
This sequence comes from Solanum etuberosum, assembly GCA_029582245.1. Taxonomy (NCBI): domain Eukaryota; kingdom Viridiplantae; phylum Streptophyta; class Magnoliopsida; order Solanales; family Solanaceae; genus Solanum; species Solanum etuberosum. The sequence continues at coordinate 41,152 of JAJONR010000939.1, forward strand.
AAGGCTAATGGGTATTCATCTCTTGCCTTACTTGCGTTAAGATCATGGGTACTCGCCTCCACAATCACATCATATCACACGGGTACTCGTCTCTACATCATACATCATAATAAGAACGTGGGGAATCACCTCTTCTTCAATTCTAAGGAGTATGGTAAATGACCTCATATCCTTCTCATATGGAGGTCAAGGGTAGTCGCCTCTAGCCTAATCAATTACATAGTCTTTTAGTCTAGATTCATTTTAGGTGAGCAATCCTTTCAACCTAGAATTATTCATGTGAGTAAATCGTTCACATTCATACAATCATGCTTAGCAATTCATTGTCGGAAGTATCCCTTCCACACTTCAACATCAACAATCAACAATTCATAGTCTAGGCTTTACTCTCAAAGCAATACATCTCATGATCATCATCTATGCTCTAATCTCAAGCAATTAACATCATAATTCATCAATCCTATAAGGACAACCCTAACCCATAAAGTTTCCCTTCATGGCATCAACCCAATTATATCAATTCTAGGTTAGAATCATGGAATAAGAATGGGTACATGTAATTTCATCCTAAAAATATGTATTACTATCAATTCAATCATAAAAAATCATTATCCACTCAATTGGATCAACATTCATCATAACCCACAACATTGGAAGAAAACCTAACTAGAATTGGGAAATTATTCATCAAATTAGGGGAATTCTAGGGGACTCCATGGATGGAAGGGATCCATGGATGAAAAGCCATCATAGCTTAGTGACAAAGCCCACAAAATCTTGAAGATTGGGAGACTTGATCTTGACCTAGCTTCAATCTCTTCCTTCTTCTTCTACCTTCTAAAGAGAGAATATTTGAGAGAGAGTTTGGGTTTTATTTTGGGATTTGAGAGAATGACTTGAATGGGGGATTTTGGGTGTTAAAAATACTTATATAGGTTTTCTAGACTTAGGCAACACGACACCACATTGATTTAATTAAAACCAGAAAAGACCCTTAATTCCTTAAAAATAAATGTCCAGCCCTGACCCACAGGACCACGACCGACGAACAGCTTTGGTTTGGAGGTCTGGGACTTGGTCTTTGGACCTCGACCTACAGACCTTGGACCACGGTTCGTGGTCTGACCGACGGACCGTTGGTCAGGCCGTGGTCCTGGAGTCCAAGTTCAGTTCCTGAGGTGCCCAACCACGGACCCACCTACGGTCCATGGTCCCAACCACGGTCCGTGGATGGTCACTGTCGGTTCGCACCCGAAACTTTCCAAAACTTTATTTTACCTCTTTTCGAGTCTGGGGTGTTACAAAATTAGTTCTCTCCAAATTTATCTCTCTAAAGTTTAAAGAAGAACTCTAAGGTTTCAACATTTAAGTTATTGATTATGGGCTTCTGACATCAAGGTATGATAGTATTCCTCTATGGAGTCCTTTCATCCATAGGGTTCCTAAATTCTCAAATTTTACAAGTTATAATCTCTAATTGAAGTTAGGGTTTTTACTCAATCCCATGGGTTCTTTTCAATTATCATCTAAATGGTTGGTTTATGTCTTTTTATGCTTGAATTATGATAATTACATATTTTTAAGTTGAATTCACATGAATCCATGCATGATCCATGATTTCTAGACTATGATCATATGATGAAGCTTTTGAACTATGAAAGATGAATTTATGAAGATATGCATGTTTTTAATGAAATTGATACAAAAGATTTAAGGTTGCTTTGAGAGTAAAGCATCTATGGCGTTGTTGTTATTGTTGTGAAAGGATTTCTCCCATACTACTTATGAAAACATGATTATGAAAGGGTTTTCTCACATAAAGGATTCATAAGGTTGAAGGGTTTTCTCACCTAAGTTGAATCGAGATTAAGGAGTTATTCTAATGAGCTCTAGCTTGGATTGGCTACTTGATATGCCTTTCCATATGATAAGTTAAGATTAATGACTATTCCATGGGATTTATGCTTAGTACCGAGTGGAAAAGAGGCGATTACCCACGTCCCATAACTATGTTCCACCTTAGGTTTGTCTGATATAGACATTAGCTAGTGGATCCACCTTAGCTATAAGCTTATTGTTCTTACCTTTGCAAGTAAGGACATCTCTTTTCGGTGTGGGATAGACGCCAGATTCCATGTTATAGCTCACATGGTTTATGTCGGTTAAAGGTAAATCTCCCAAAACAATGAACTAAGGTTACTTCTTAAAAGTATCTCAAATGTGTTTTAAAGATATTTAGCTTGCATTGACCATGGTTATGACTTATGCTTTTATAAAATGTTGATTTATGATTTAGCTTGGTCATTGCATATCATATAAAGTCCTTTTATCATGATTTGATAACTCTTATGCATTGATATCATACTTTGTACATTCCATGTAATAACGCCTACTTGTGTCAACATTGTTTCACTTATGTAGGGTATGACGCCCCTACCTCCCATACTCGTGGCTTGTGATCCTGTATAGATATTGAAGATTCGTGAGTCCTCATGATCCGAGGGCCACTTTTATCGCTTTCATGTCATTTTTGTTTTCAGATTTTGTATATGCTGTATGGGTTACGTCCCAATCACTTTCCTTATGATGGAATAGATGGCTTATAGACTTATGTTTAGACTTCCACTTTTGTCAAACTCTTTTATATGAAATGCTACTTTTAAACTCTTTACTTCTATAATCTTGTATGATGTATGCTAAGTGGCTTGTGTAGGGCCTATCGGGGTCCTATACGCCATGTTGCACCTAGGGTCTACTTTGGGGGGTGACACTCATATTTGGGAAAGCATAGTTAGTTTAAAGTAAAGTTCAGTTCATATAAGTTCATTTCTAATGTAGCAATATTGAGCATAGACTCAAGAATTAGATTATAACTTCATCTTCTAAATTGGGATACTTTCCCTAAAGTTGGATATCTTTACAGTTGCTGAGCAAAGTGCATGTTCTTGGGAGTAATATTGAGTACCTAGTTGGGTAAGGGTTAAGATAATCCAACCCCTAGAACTACGCCACCAGCATAGGATTAGGATTGTGTTGTTGGTCTAGGTGACTCTTTAGTAACCCCTTGGGAAGGGCTAAGATATTGATCCATTAATTCAGTTCGTCCTTCACCCTGGTAAGGTATTGGATGGCTCTAGCAATGTAGGAAGGATGTTGTATCATCATGAGGCTCACGTGATGGTTGTCGATTAGAGAAACTCCCCATGAAAGCGAATTATATCATTTTTAGCATTTTCTACTATTACATATATTTTTCAAGTGTAAAGCTTGGTTGTTAAATTTCATCAGCATGCTTTACTATTCAGTTGACTACTTTTTAGTGTCTATCAATATTTACCCTTTCAGTTCAGTATGCTTAGTTTAGCCAATTATTTCATTAAGCTATTTTAAAAATCTTACACTCCATATACTGACGTAATTCAACACTGCATTGTTTCATGATGCAGATTCAGGAACTCATAATCGGTAGCAACCTCATAAATAAGATGTCACAGTCATCTAGCTTTGGTGAGAACTCCTTGCTTGTAGAGGGATATAGTGTATCCAGAGTATAAATAGTTATTAGATGTTGTTAGTAAAGTATTCCAGTACCCTATCTTCAATATGGTAGTGGAATTATAGACGATTCAGTAGAGTCTTACTAGTAGTTATTTTTATCTACATCTCTTATTTAAGATTTATTAGTGATAAATGAATGAAGTTATTTTCTATAACAGTTGCATGTCCACCTTTAAACAGCTTCGGAAGGGCAGAGGCTTTTGAAGTCCCCTTCAGTCACTACGTATTTTTCTAGTCTTGAGTTTCATAGTAAGCCAGACCAAGGTTCGTTTGAGGCCGACCATTTATTGTGTGTAGGCTTGGGCCGTGACATTAAACACTTACACGCAAACTTTGCAATGCCCGTCTTCATGTTATACCACTAGTAGTGTTGAATCGAGTCATCGTATATCTTTGATACTCCTAAATGAATAAAGTACCTAGAACTGTAAGCCTCTTTCATAACCATTTTAGTTAAATCATCAATTTTCGAAACACAAATCTAACCCCCTGATCCTCAAAGTGCCCTCCTAGCCTAGAAAAACTTCTTTTAGCTTTACCTTTCAACATTTTTTCCTAAATCAAGTACAAATTTTTATCTTGAAATTTTCTAGCCTAAATATATTTATATATATACCACCACAAGTGATTGTCGCTCAACACAATAAATAACTCATCTAGGCTCAGAAATTTCAAATCTCACAAAGCTATTAGATAAAATATGAACGTCAATATTCAAAGGTCAAGGATGCCCATAGTCACCGCCTTCCTACTCAAGGTATTGATATACCGTGACTTTACGGTATTTTGATGCATTTCACTTGGAGTTTTGTGTGAGTTTTGAGGATTTTGTTATTAGATATGATGGTTTATGTGTAATTCTTACAGGAAATAGGTTCGGATGCGGTTGATTGAGATAAGAGCTGAAAAGTACAGAAGTGGCCAGTGACGGAGCCAACCACCAGTGACGAGCCGTAGGTGTTGCAGCGTAGATGAGGGTTCAAGGAAATCTGACCAAGTGTGGAAACCACAGAGGCATCAACGGACCGTAGGTCGACCCACGGTCCGTCCTGCACATCCTTTGTTGGTGATCAAAGAGTTGGAGTTCCTGTACTTGAACCACGGAGGCAAGTGACGGACAGTAGTCCAGTCCACGGACAATAGGTCCAACCGTCGTCTGAAGGCCTTGAATTATTGCCCAAGTCTTGAACCACGGAGGGTGACCAAGGACCGTAGGTTGACCCACGGTCCATATGTCGTGTCGTCGATAGAAACCACGTCTGAGCAGTTATTTACATATTTTGTTTCCTAGTTGGTTTAGGATTTGTTTTCTATAAATATTAGTTGTAATTTCCGTTCTTAAGGGTTGGACATTATTGTAGACTTTTAGTTTTGGTCTTTTGGAATTATTTTGCAAACACTTAGAAATTTAATTTCCAGAAGTTGGTTTATGCAAGTTTCACTTTGAATTTCAATTCAAGATTTCGGTTTTCATCTATTCTAATTGTAAGTTCATGATTTCTTTTAACCTAATTATGAATTGTGAACTCTCAAGCATGAGTAGCTAAATACCCAACTAGGGTTGTGGGAACCTTGAGCAATTAACAAAGTATAAATAATAATTAAGTAATTCTTGAATAGTGTTTATGCATGTATTGTTAATCCTTTCGTTTAGAAGTCTTTTTAACGGTGGCCAATGTTAGAACTCGCCTCGTTCCTACTTGCCTTACCAAGGGGGTAATGAATGAGAAAAGGATTAAACAATAGAGATTTAGTTAAGGATTTGTTGTTATCTAATAGTATGACTTTAATTAATTAAAGTGAGGGTGAAAACCCAACTAAATTGACACGATGACTAATCTGGGGTGAAGGTAAGGGTTAGTAAAGCACACATTCATAGATTTACCAAGTCGCGAGTGAAAGTTCCTACTAAGATTACCAATCATGTAGGGATACATAACTTATCGGCCTTGCATGTCAAACACTAGGATAGGATTACTATTATTAGGATTACTGCGCTAAGAGATTGTGGGGAACACATATACCCTAGTTTTCATCTTATATTGATAACTCAAATTGTGAATCTTGTTTACTTGTTACTTAGTCATTCAAATCAATAATCTGTTACTTATTTTCAACATCCCCATGTTTACTTTTCTCGGAAATAGTTTGACTAAACAGAGATAATTGTGAGTGAGTTTAAGTCTGAACCATATTCCTCATGGGATCGACCCCAACCCACAAGTTGGGTTCTTTATTTGGCAACGACCGCTTGTACTTCTTTAGGGAGGTGTAATTTGGGCGTATAAAATTTTGGCACTGCTGTCGGGGAATATGGCTTTTAGATTAAACTAACTACATTGTTGAACTTTAGTCAAGTATTTCATGATATTACGTTTTTGTTTTCTACAGGTTTCAACTCTAGTGTATGCTAAGTACACGGAGTCGAGGCTACCCCTTAACCCCCTACGATCCTGAATTGAGAAAAACTTTGAGGAAAATGGTTAATCAAGGTGTTCACAATAATCCAATTGGAGAGGGTCAAGGAGATGGAATTAGATTTCAACCTCTTGGAGTTGTTAATGAACCAGCTCAGGTTCAAGGTGGTTGTCTAATCAAAAATGCAGAAAGGGTGAAGAACCCGCTAGCACCGACGTTTCTTGATAACTACAGGGTTGACTATGATGCGGTTGGATCAGATGGGCCTATTGTTCTCCCTCCTCTACCTCTAAGACATACATTTGTGGTGACCAGTATTCTTATACAGATGCTTACAGCGAGAGGGTTATTTGCTGGGTTGGCTTCAAAAGATCCATACGCTCACATGGCTAAATTATCCAGTGTCTGTAAGAGTTGTGTAGGATGACCGGAGTTAGATATGGATGTCATAGGTTTGCGAGTGTTCCCACTGTCATTGACCGGTGATGCTGCTGTGTGGTTTTCTGAGATACCATACAATTCGATCTATACATGGGACCAATTACATAAGGTGTTCATAGCAAGGTATTTTCCGGTGTCCATGAAATTAAATCATAAGGATAAACTGAAAAACTTCACAGCACTACCTAGAGAGTTGGTAAGCAGTACTTGGGATAGGTTCACTGGGTTCATGAGAAGTGTTCTGAATCACCGCATAGATGATGAGTCACTGAAGGATTACTTCTACAGGGGACAGGATGACAATGGAAGGGCTTTGTTAGATACTATTGCTGGAGGATCATATGGTGAGTGCACTTTTGAAGAGATAGCTGAAAAAACTTGAGAGGATTTCCCAAAATAATAAAGCATGGAGCACTAGAAAGTAAAATATAGGTAGGAGCAAGTTCGCTGTCCAAACTGTACCAAATCAATCTAATGATGACATGCATGAAGAGATGGCTCAAATGAGGACAGAAGTTGGTTTGGAACTGAAACATGTGAGTAGGAATGCAGAAAAGGTAAATGCGGTAAATTATCTAACTAGATCTACACCACTGCCCGTTGAGGAGTACTACTATGAGGAGGATGCGAACTTGATTAATGATCAGATGGGGGGTTTTCAAACCAACACCCAAGGTTCCAATTCGGATAATTGGCGCCAAGGTCAAAGAAACCAAGGTCGGGACTATGGAAACTACAACCGTGAGGGAAACTATGTTCGGGATGGAAACTACAATCGTGATAACAATTACAACTGGAATAATTATGGCAATAGGAATGACAAGGTTGGACCCTATGTTCCCCCTGATAATAGAGAGGCTGGTACTAGTATGACTCGTATTGAGGATATGATGCAAAACATGATGAAGAGGTTTGATGCAATAGATGAAAATGTGAAAGAGATGCGTAATGACTTGTCTGGAATCGGTCAAAAACTTGATGCCCATGCAGTGTCAATCAAGCAACTTAAGCCGCAGTTTAGTCAGTTGTCCACTATTGTGAATCCACGCCAGCCTGGTACACTTCCTAGCAACACCATCCAAAATCTGGAAAATGATGGGCATTGTATGGCAGTCACTACTCACGGAGGAAAACAAACTATTGATCCCCCCATGTCGTCTGAGGTTGAAAGAGTGATAGAAAAGGATGCGGATGAGATTGAGGTCACTAAAGATCCGAAAGTTGATACAGAGAAGGAAGTTGAGGTTACCCAAAAAGTTTTTCCCATGCCTAGACCTCCACCTCCATTCCCACAAAGATTGGTGAAAAAGACTGAAGAAGGAAAATACCGCAAGTTCATAGCTATGCTAAAGCAACTGTCCATAAATGTCACATTGATAGAAGCTTTAGAACAAATGTCTTGGTATGCTATATTCATGAAAGATTTGGTGACCAAAAATAGGGCTGTTAGTTTTGAGAATGATGACAGGTTGCAGCATTGTAGTGCTATTGCTACTAGGTCACTTGTGTAAAAGAAAGAGGATCCTGGAGATTTCACTATTCCTTGTACCATTGGGATGTTACACTTTGCGAAAGCTTTATGTGATTTCGGTGCCAGCGTTAATTTGATGCCATTGTCCATTTATAAGAAGTTAGGTTTAGGATCTCCAAAGCCGACTGCGATGCGTTTACTTATGGCTGATAGAAATGTGAAGAGGCCTTTTAGAGTGCTCAAAGATGTCCTTGTGAAAGTAGAGTCATTTATCTTTCCAGTAGACTTTGTGATACTTGATTGTGAGGTTGATTTTGAGGTTCCCATCATCTTAAGGAGACTATTTCTTACTACTGGTCGTGCCTTGGTCGACATGGAGAGAGGGCAGATGAAGTTCTGATTAAATAATGAGGAGGTAACTTTTAACATCTGTAGGTCTATGAAGCATGAAAGTGATCTTAAATCGGTATCTGTGGTGAATCACATTGTGGGGCAACAATCTGAGGTGTCCATTGAGGAAAGATTAGGTGTTGATGCGCTAGCAGCGGTGATTATGAATTTTGAAAGTGATGGTATTGATTAGTATGATGAGCTGGTTGCTGCACTTGATAGGTTCGAGTTTTGTTTCAAGCCAAAATGGTTGGAATTAGACTTGAAGAATCATGACACCGCACCTGCAAAACCGTCTGTTGATGAGCCTCCAAAACTGGAACTTAAGGTTCTTCCATCTCAGTTGAGGTATGTATTCTTGGGAAAGAATGGCACCTTGCCCGTTATTATTGCTGCTGACTTGAGTGAAGGGCAAATAGAGGCTTTGATATCGGTGTTGAAGAGGTTTAAGAGGGTTATAGGATGGACCATTGCGGACATTATTAGTATTCCTCCTGGCATTTGTTCTCACAAAATTCAACTCATGCCGGACAGGAAGCCAAGTATTGAGCATCAAAGAAGACTAAATCCCTATATGCAAGAGGTTGTCAAAAAGGAGATCATTAAATGGTTAGATGCTGGAGTTATATATCACATTGGTGATAGTAGTTGGGTTTGCCCAGTTCAGTGTGTGACAAAGAAAGGAGGAATCCCTGTGGTTCCTAATGCTAAAAATGAGATTTTTCTAATGAGGCCGGTGATTGGTTGGAGAGTGTGTATGGACTACCGCAAGTTAAATGTATGGACTGAAAAAGACCATTTCCCAATTTCGTTCATGGATCAGATGCTAGATCGTCTCACTGGTAAGGGTTGGTATTGTTTTTTATATGGGTATTCGGGGTACAAACAAATCTCCATAGCTTCGGAAGATCAAGAGAAAACCACCTTCACTTGTCCTTATGGGACTTTCACCTTCAAAAGGATGACATTCGGGTTGTGTAATGCTCCAGCGACTTTCCAGAGGTGTATGATGTCGATATTTTCAGATATGGTGGAGGACACGATAGAGGTATTTATGGATGATTTCTCTGTGGTAGGTGACTCGTTTGATGATTTTTTGGCACATTTGGCTGAGGTACTAAAACGGTGTAAAGAGTACAATCTTGTGCTCAACTAGGAAAAGTGACACTTCATGGTAAAAGAGGGTATAGTTCTGGGTCATCAAATTTCGCAGAAAGGTATTGAGGTTGATAGAGCCAAAGTTGAGGTAATAGAAAAGCTTCCACCACCCGTCTCTGTTAAAGGTGTTCGGAGTTTTCTTGGGCATGCAGGTTTCTACCGGAGTTTCATAAAAGATTTCTCAAAAATTGCACATCCATTGTGCAAGCTACTCGAAAAGGAGTGTAAGCTTGATTTTGATGATGCTTGTCTGAGAGCATTTGGAGAGTTGAAAGAAAAGTTAACTTCGGCACCTATCATTATTTCACCGGATAGGGGACAACCGTTTGAAGTGATGTGTGATGCGAGTGGGGTGGCGCTTGGGGTAGTATTGGGACAGAGGCGAGAGAAGATTCTTCATCCAATTTACTATGCCAGCAAAGCTCTAAATGTGGCTCAAAAGAACTATATTGTGACTTAACAGGAACTCCTTGTTGTGGTTTTTGCATTTAAGAAATTTAGATCCTACTTGCTTGGCACTAAGGTCATTGTGCATACTGACCATTCTGCATAGAGGTATCTGATGGCTAAAAAGGATGCAAAACCTTGGTTGATAGATGGGTGCTCCTACTGCAAGATTCGATTTTGAGGTAAAAGATAGAAAGGGAACATAAAATCAGGTTGCTGATCACTTATCCAGACTAGAGGAGGAAGCTATGATAAAGTTAGAGGATGGAGTTGAGATTAATGATGTGTTCCCTGATGAACAAGTATTGGCTGCTTCTTATGATCTTATCCCTTGGTTTGCATATTTTGCTAACTACTTGGCAAGTGATTTGGTTCCGTCGGATTTGTCATTCCACCAAAGAAAAAAATTCATGTTTGATGTGAAGAAATTATTTTAGGATGAGCCTTACTTGTTTCGTGTTTGTGCTGATGGGATTATTCGTCACTGTGTGCTCGAGGTTGAGATGATGAGTATACTAGAGGCGTGTCATTCATCGCCTATTGGTGGGCATCATAGTGGAATCCGAACTGCCCATAAAATTTTGCAGTGTGGGTATTACTGGCCTACCATCCACCAAGATGCTCATGATTTCGCCAAGTCTTGTGATCGTTGCCAACGTGAAGGAAGAATTTTGAAAAGGCAAGAACTACCTATGAACCCAATATTGGTGATTGAGCTTTTTGATGTTTGGGGTCTTGATTTCATGGGTCCTTTTGTGAGTTCGAATGGGATGAAGTACATTCTTGTTGCGGTTGACTATGTATCAAAATGGGTGGAGGCAGTAGCGCTTTCAAACAATGAGAGAAAGAGTGTCACCGTATTCCTGAAAAAGAATATCTTCTCCAGATTTGGTACACCAAGGGAAATCATAAGAGATGGAGGTTCTCACTTTTGTAATAAATTATTTAAGGCGTTGCTTGAGAAGTATGGTGTTCGTCACAGCGTAGCAACCCCGTATAATCTGTAGTCAAGTGGGCAAGTTGAAGTGTCAAATTGCGAGATAAAGCAATTTCTTGCAAAGACCGTAAATGCCAACAGAACTGACTAGTCGAGAAGGCTTGATGATGCTCTATGGGCTTATCGCACAACATTCAAAACTCTCATATGTATATCCCCCTACCAACTTGTATATGTGAAATCTTGCCATTTGCTTGTAGAGCTAGAGCATAAAGCAATGTGGGCGCTAAAGAAGTTGAATTTGGATTGGGGCACCGCATCGAGTCAAAGACTGAATGACATGAATGAGCTTGATGAGTATTGCCTAAAATCATATGAGAGTTCAGCCTTGTATAAGGAGAAGATGAAGAAGTACCATGATCAGAAGATCGAAAAGCGTGAATTTGTTGCCGGTGATTTGGTGCTCTTATTTAACTCAAGGTTGCGCTGGTTTCCTAGCAAGCTCAAGTCCAAGTGGACTGGGCCATTCAAAGTAACTCAAGTATTTCCACATGGAGCGGTTGAGCTTGAGAACAAGGAAGGAACGAGGTTCAAGGTGAACGAATAGAGGATAAAAATCTACTTGGGGAAATCTGAGAGTATCAATGAAGTGATAGAGGCTTGGGATCTTAGTGAAGTCTGAGTAACTAAGGTGTCTGCGTCGTGCCGCGACGTTAAATCAAGCGTTGCTTGGGAGGCAACCCAAGATGTACAATCTAGCCAACTATAGGAGTTTTCTTAAAATGTTAGCTTGTTAGATAGGTGTTTATTACTTTTTATATTTAGTATTGGCTAGATATAGATAAAATAGTGTATGTGTCTAAAAAGTGTCCAGAAAATGTAAAAAAGAAATCCTAAGGCTTGCTACGTGTGCAAGGACAAAAAGGCAAAATCTGCAGAAAATCAACTGATGCAGAGGTCTACGGATCCCATCGACGGTCCGTCGGTCAATCCACGGACCGTGGATGGCATCCGTAGACCCCAGGTATGTTTTCTAAAATTTTCTAAGTGTTGAGTGGACCACGGACCCATCGATGAACCGTAGGTTGACCCACGGACCATCGACGGGGTCTCGTGGGTCCAAGTTAGGGCTTATGTTGACCCGACCCGTACCCCTATTAAAATAAAACCCCTTCATTTCAAATACATCTCCCACTTCCCTCTTTCCCCTCAACCGTTACAAACCGCTCACTCACCCCAAATTCACCCATTAAACTCCCCCATAACATCCATATAATCCTCACCTTCTATTTTTAATTCCTTTCTACTCCCATTTCTTCCATTTTCTCCCCAATTCTCTCATTCTCTCTTAAATTCCTCCATTTTCATCAAGCCTTCAAGGTTTGGGTTCAGTGTTAGCATCGGTCTAGGAGCATTTGTAATTGATCACAGACTCACCAACGTTGTTTACTTGTAAGGTATTCGATTTCTCCCAAACTTTGAATCTTTCATTGTTTAAACTTGAAGTCACAACGTTGCACTTGACCTTGGGTTATTAAATTACTTGCTAAAAGCTGAAATTTGGTTTAGTCAATACCCTTGGAATGATGGTATGTGAGTGTGTAGTTAATTTTAATCGACTTAATAGGGTTGATAGGTCTAGTTGGAAGTTTTGACTTAGGGTTTCACTAGTTGCTTGATTGATTGAGAAACGTGAATGAACAAAACCTTAGGATTGAAGAACTATCACATTATATGTTGAAATGGATGTTTAGACTTATATTGGTTGTTGATTGTTAAGTTTAAAGTGTTGAATGAGAAGTTGGAATCACATGCCTGCACCAGTTCTGGTACACGGCCACCACCCACGGACCGTAGGTCGTGGTCCTTCACTGATCTTCCCAAAAATTTTACTAAGTTGTGAACCACGGTGTGGACTACGGTCCGTCGTTCCATCGAAGGACCGTTCTTCACATCCGTGGGTCCAACTTCAAAGAACCAAAAATTGACCTTCTGACTAATGGAGGGGACCCACGGGCCGTCGTTCCATCGACAGACCGTAGGTACCCACCATGGGTCACAACTCCAGCTACTGCCTGGAATTTTTTAAAATTTTTATCTAAGTTTGATTCTTGTTGTAAAATTATTTCATGGGTTTTTTTGTGTTCTTTTATTACTAGCGAGTCTTCCATAGGTACCATGGCCCCGAAACAAGCTCCTGTTTACTCAAGGAAGGACAATTCCAAGTCAGTCACCCCTTCACGACATCTGTTAGATGAAGATAGCAATCATGAGTACATCCCGGAGACCACCAGAGGCTCCCCTACTCCCCCCCCCCCCCGACCACGAGGAATAGGGACAGGCAGATTATTTCATCCAGTAATGAGGTCGGGGTCACTGCCCCCCAGTCTGAGGAGGGGGCTCTATCAGCAGATGAGTCACAGTCCGGCTCTGAGTCGCATTCCGGCTCCCGTTCCAGTTGTGCTTCCACTTCTTCCTCTGATTCCATTGTACCACCCAGAGTTGAGCCAGTTCCTAATGCCACAAAGCCAAACAGGTGGTACGTCGAGGGCCAGTACCATATCTATTTTGATACCAAGATGATTAATGAACATTCGAAGATGGCCCGCATTATTACTGAGGAGCATCGGGTCCTCACTGGGAGTCTTCACATGGTACCTACTATTGAGGAGCTGTTCAGGAGGCACAGGTGTGAGTGGATGGCATGGGGTCCAGGAAAGTTCAGTGAGGAGATGACTCGGGAGTTCTATGCCTCCTATGCCGCTACTGTTCCAAATGCCATCTCTAAATGGGCTAAGCCAGTAGCTCAGCCTCCACTTCAGGTGACTCTAGAGCGGAAATTCTCGCTTGATATCTCTGAGACCACTATCCGCCGGTTCATCTATGGTTCAGCCCACACTCTTCCTATCAATACAGCGGAGTATGTCTACAGGATAGGCGTGGTGCAGAGTGGGGCATTTCAGAGGGATGATGAGTAGAGAGAGACATTGCTTCGGTGGATGGCCCGTACATTGCTGATGAGGGGGAGCGTACCGAGTGGGTGTGCAATACTACTTTGCCTATCAGAAAGGCAACTCTGAGCTTCATTGCGAAGTTTTTTTGGACCATTGTGTGTACCAGATTGTCCCCTACTCAGGCGGACAATATGGTTACTTGGGATAGGGCCGTGATGTTGGCAGCACTTGTGGCAAGACTTGAGCTTGACTTTGCCTGAATTTTGATTGCTGAGATTCATGAGAGGGCCTCCAAGACTACCACTACTTTTCCCTTTTCGTGTCTGATATTTCATCTGTGCAGGGCAGCGGGGGTGGCTATTTGGCATTGTGATAGTCTGACAGAGGCGACTAAGATGGTGGACATTGGCCTTATTAAAGAGGACGCCAATCTGGCTGCACCACGGAGGGATCCACAGGTTGACCTACCTTTCTTGGGTGCTAATCTTACTGAGGATGTGGAGCAGATAGAGGGTGATGAGACCATCATACTGCCCACTACCACAGATGCACAAGCTACCCCTTCCACGGCCACTAGCCAGGCTGCGAGCTCATCCCGAGCCACTCCCCCTTCAGGGTCCACTCTAGTCCCTCTGGCCCGAGTCCAGAAGTTGGAGGCCCAGATTGCTACCTTGCTGCAGCACATGAGGCCCTGGCTGCAGCAATATGTTGAGGAGTCTGAGGCTCATATGGAGCATATGATGGATAGGAAGATTCAAGCTGTCCATAAGCGCCTAGATGCCTTTGAGTTGCGAGTCTTGGAGAGGCCTTCACCCACCATAGATGCGACCACTTTCCAGACAGAGTTGGCTAGTCTCTGTGCTGATGTTGATGCTCTTCTAGACCCTACTGAGATTGTACCAGAGGTTGCCCCTGCGGTTGAGGAGGATGAGGTGGTAATGACTGCCCTCTTTGGTGACACAATGCCACCACACGATCCTTCTCGTGCTACTGGGAAGCGTCACCGCTCTGATCATACTTCTGACATTGAGGAGGTTCGAGGAGCAAGGAAGAGGGAGCGCCAACAGTTAGAGGCAGCCCAGCGGTAGTAGATCATTGATGAGGAGACGAGGCAACAATGGGCTTGTGAGGTGGATGTTGGCCCATCTGGCATATTGAGCACTACTGAGGGTGTTTCGACCATTGATGAGGGCGCTACTGATGGCTTTCCTAGTACTAATCCAGTGGGTTCTAAGAAATTGGACCCACCTACCTCTTGATGGATCTACGGTGTATATGCGCCACAGGTTTGCTTCACCCTATACTTTACTTTTATATTTTTTGTGCATTGATGGCAATTGCACCATATTTTGTTGGGGGTGAGGTAAATGGGTTGTGAGTGATAGGGTGAAGTTTGGGTAACCAAACTCATAACCCTTCCTTGGGGTTTTCTTGCCTGTGTTATTTTTCTCCAAGGGACTGATTTATTTTTATGTTGAACCGGCATGGTTAGGATTGTATGTGTAGAAGTAAGTAGAAGAATGAAAGCATTATGGCATAAGAGCATGAAATTGATACCTGTCAAAAAAAATTGAAATGTGCTAGATCTATAGGCTTAATGAGTTGAATATGTTGGAACTTCATATGACATCATAAGGAACCGGTATGGTAGCATTACTTAAGCTAAAACTTGAACTGGGTAATTCAATATTCTGATAATAAAACAATGTGCCAAGTGCGTGTGAGTAAATGTTGAATATTCATACAGTATGTGACAATCTAGAACTTGCCCCGTTGGTCCTATTAAGATAATCTAGGCTAGGAATTGGAAAATGATCATAGGACCTTGTTCAAATAAGTCCACTTAAGCCTAAAGAAATCCAACCAAAAGAAATAAATGCTCCCTTTGATCCAAATGTTTGAGCCTAATGGATACCACTTCTTTTAATACACCGAACTCACCTTCCCTAAAAGATTGTTTTGGCCTTGGTCCCTCCTTGGACATGTGCACCTCAACTTAGGCCAAAAGCCTAAGTTGAGGGTGGCTAATTCAAAAAGTTACCTTAATATTGGCCCTGTTCTGACATCGGATATTGTGCACCTCAACTCATGCAAAATACATAAGTTGAGGGTGGCTACGAAAAAAGAAACTGAAAGAAAAAGGGTATGAAAAGAGTTGTGTGTGGAAGACAGAAAAAGATAGAAAAATATGTGGCTAAAGTTAAAAGAAACAAAAAGAAGAATGATAAAGATGCTGAAAATGAATCCAAAGAAAGAAAAAGAAAAAGTGAAAAATAAGAGCGATAAAGTCAAAGTCACATATGTCCTGAAGAAAGTCAAGGAAAAGAGCAGAAAATAAAACGATGTCGAGAATTGGTTGAGAAAAGAGGTAAAAAGCCAATGTAATGTCAAGGAGGGCAGAAAAGTCACTAAAATCACCCAAATGTACTCTACCTGACCCCGAGCCTACGTTAAAAGCTAAGAAAGTCCTATAGTGATCCTAGTGACTAGTTTGGAGAGTCTATGTAGTGAAAATAAGGGAAAGCCTATGGTATTGAGCACTAACTGATTTTAATTCACTACTGAGCGTGAGTGTTGACTGAATCCTTAAACTTAAAGAAAACAGATTTATGGTATGAAAAAAGATGTCTTTGAAGTGAGGGCACTAGTTACATTGTTGGAGAGTTGGTACCTTGGTGATTGTTGAAAAGTGTATGTTGTGATGTCTATTAGTCTTTCTATGTCATGTTTTGATCCACATAAGTTAGCTTGTTGAGTCTAAATAAAAAGATCTGCACTAAGTGATGGAATTGATTGAGAAAGCCATGTGATTGCTTGAGTTTCTATGATTGCTTCTACATAAGTGTCGTTTAGAGTTTTAGTGTGTCGCTTGAGGAAAAACAACAATTTTAAGTTGAGGGTGTTGATATACCGTGACTTTACGGTATTTTTGATTCATTTTACTTGGAGTTTTGTGTGAGTCTTGAGTATTTTGTTATTAGATATGATGGTTTCTGTGAAATTCTTACAGGAAATAGGTTCGGATGCGGTTGATTGAGATAAGAGCCAAAAAGTGCAGAAGTGGCCAGTGACGGAGCAAACCACGGACCGTAGGTCCAGTGACGGGCCGTAGGTGCTGCAGCGTAGATGAGAGTTCAAGGAAGTCTGACCAAGTGTGGAACCACGGAGGCATCGACGGACCGTAGGTCGACCCACGGGCCATCCTGCAAATCCGTCATTGGTGTTCAGAGAGTTGAAGTTCCAGTACCTGAACCACGGAGGCAAGTTACGGACCGTAGTCCAGTCCACGGACCGTAGGTTCAACCGTCGTATGAAGGCCTTGAATTATTGCCCAAGTCTTGAACCACAGAGGGTGACCACGGACCTTAGGTTGACCCACGGTCCGTAGGTCGTGTCATGGACAGAATCCGCGTCTGAGCAGTTATTTCCTTATTTTATTTCCTAGTTGGTTTAGGATTTGTTTTCTATAAATATTAGTTGTAATTTCCATTTTTAAGGGTTAGACATAATTGTAGACTTTTAGTTTTGGTCTTTTGGAATTATTTTGCAAACACTTGCAATTTAATTTCCGGAAGTTAGTTTATGCAAGTTTCACTTTGAATTTCAATTCAAGATTTTGGTTTTCAACTATTCTAATTGTAGGTTCGTGATTTCTTTTAACCTAATTATGAATTGTGAACTCTCAAGCATGAGTAGCTAAATCCACAACTAGGGTTGTGGGAACCATGAGCAATTAACAAAGTATGAATAATAATTAAGTAATTCTTGAATAGTGTTTATACATGTATTGTTAATCCTTTCGTTTAGAAGTCTTTTTAACGGTGGCCAACGTTAGAACTCACCTCATTCCTACTTGCCTTACCAAGGGGGTAATGAATGAGAAAAGGATTAAACAATAGAGATTTAGTTAAGGATTTGCTGCTATCTAATAGTCTGACTTTAATCAATTAATGTGAGGGTGAAAACCCAACTATATTGACACGATCACTAATCCGGGGTGAAGGTAAGGGTTAGTAAAGCACACATTTGTAGTATACGAAGTCGGGAGTGAAAGTTCCTACTAAGAGTACCAATGATGTAGGGATACATAACTTATCAGCCTTGCATGTCAAATACTAGGATAGGATTACTATTATTAGTATTACTGCGTTAATTAAGAGCTTGGGAGGAACACATATACCCCTAGTTTCCATTTTATATTGACAACTCAAATTGTGAATCTTGTTTACTTGTTACTTAATCATTCAAATCAATAAACTGTTATTTATTTACAACTTCTCCCTGTTTACTTTTCTCGGAAATAGTTTGACTAAACAGAGATAATTGTGAGTGAATTTAAGTCTGAACCATATTCCTCGTGGGATCGACCACAACCTACAAGTTGGGTTCTTTATTTGGCAACGGCCGCTTATACTTCTTTAAGGAGGTGTAATTTGGGAGTATCAGGCATCCTCCACTATATTGGCCTGAACCGATAATATAGGATAGTTATGTCATAATTCTTAAGCAACTTTAACCACCATCCTACCTCAAATTCAAGTCCTTTAATTTTGTCTATGTCGTTATAGATGGAAGACTAAAAATATGTTGAGTGTCCAACTCCAAATTGAAATCAAAGTTAAAATCACAATCAGGTGGAATACTTGGAAGTTTTCACGACCCAAAGCATCAAAGTGAGATATAAGTCTCAACATCAACATCAACATCATAAGTGATACAAAAATCAAAGTAGTACAACCTCGTAAGCGGAAGCATATTAAGTCTTACAACAAGCCTATATATCATGGAAGTGACTAGGACAAATCCCTAGCTCACGAAAGAAGTCTGAAAACTATAATGCATGAAATAGACAAGAACTCATAACGTGTGATCATGCCCTTGAACCATGAGGACTTGCCACAAGCGAAGTGAAGTTGAATCAATCAGATAGCAATGATAATATGAAGAAACGTCAAACTTTATATTATAAAAAAAATAGGCACAAGAGATATATGCATCAATACTTTGTATGTACAGAATATGGGGTAAAATGCATAAACGTAAACATGATAATGCATCACCAGATAAATCATACCAATCGAGTAAACTTAATTAGTAAACCATGAAAAGGTCAATGCAATATAAGAATCATGAAGTATGTATAAAACATAAGCTAAGTGAGAAATCATATCATTTTGTGGATGTTTACAGCTAACCGACGTAGACCATGTGAGCTATAACATAAAATTTGGTGTCTTGATCCCACACCAAAATGAGATCGTTCTACTTACCAAGGTAAGGACCTTATACTTAAGCTTAGGTGGATCTACTAGCTAATTCGTCCATTCGAGACGTCTTACATGGGGACATAGTTCAAGGACTTTGGGATTCACCCAAATCTACTTGGTGCTAAGTAAAATCTCAACAAAAATCATAAAGGGTAATCATATCACAATCATAATACTTGGAAAGATAATATTTAAGTAATACCAATCCAATAATAAACTTTACATCATAGAATAGCTTCTTCCAAAATCATGATTCCGTAACATAATGGATGTTTTAAAAGACAGTTAATTTAAAGCATCTAAATAATGATTCTCTTTCTTAGTAAAAACGCACTTCAATCGGAAGTAGCTAAATCATAGAAATTGTTCATAGTAAGAATACTTCAATCGGAAGCAACCTAATTTAATAAAACATGAGATATTTTATTCGAAAGCACCCTAGATTCATAGTCACTACAATTCCTCATGCATGCATAGTTTCAAAGATTCAATTCATGATCATAACATAGACATGTATCATGGGTTCATTGCAAAACATTGAAAATATGTATTTTGATAAAATCATGCATAATATGATCAGATATAATGAATTGAATCATAAATAAGTGAACCCATGAAGAATAATACAAAACCCTAGAAATTTTGGGTGAAAATATTAAAAGAGAATTGGAGAATCCTTTGGGACTCAATGGATGAAAGATAATCCATTGATGAAATTCCCACAAACCTTGACTAATCTAAGCCTTAGAATTTGGAGAAGAGAACCTGGAATCATGAAGAACACTAATCCACTTGAAGGAAGTCCTTGCAGAGATATTTGAGAGAAAACCTTGAGGGATTTTGAGGGTTTGAGTGAATGAGAGGGAAATAGGTAGATTTATAGAAGTGAAAGCAGTTATAGGATTTAGTTATAGGGTCAAAACGACATAGTTTAGGTAAGGGTAGGAAAAGATCCAAATAACCGTGACTTAAAAACTACCAGACTATGCACTGACCTATGGTCCATATAATCTTCTACATACCGTATTGGTCATTCGTAGAACAAGATATCTGGATATCAAAATTCCAATCACTTTCCACGAGCACTTCCTTTGGTCCGTAGACCCTTCTATGGGTTGTAGGTCCAAACCGTGGAACCTGATTTCAAATCCCCTTCCTACGACCACTTTGTATGAGTCGTACAACCATCTACGGACCGTCCTAGTGGTCCGTTGGAATTATTCTAAGAGTTGTCATTTTCTAATTCCTCACCTAACTTCTACGACTTCCTACCTACGGCCCATAGGACTGTGTACATTCTGTAGGTGGGCTAGTGAGAATTGCACAGTAACATTTCTGAAGTTTTCCTTTCCATTTAAACTTACAAAGTTCCTAAGTGTTACAATATCTCCCCCTTGAGAACATTCGTCCTCTAATAGGACTCAAGCTATCATGAATAGAGTAAGGAAAGAGCAATAGACTATAGCAACCCAACATGAATACAAATCATATCAAAATGCACATAAACAAGGATTAATCGACCCCAAGCTAAAACATAACTCAAAAATCAAGCTTTCATGAACATGCATGCATATGGAAACATGAGAGTAGCTAAAAGGCATGAATTTGAAAGAGTAAACATGAGGAGCTATTACCTCAAGCTAAATGGGAAACAGAGGGAAAGAGATGAGGATACTTACACATCATATCAGCTTCGGCCTCCCAAGTAGCACCCTCAACTAATTATTCCTCCATAGAACTTTCACAGAAGAAACTTTGTTTCTTTTCAACTTTTAGACTAGACTATCAAAGTTTTCAATCAGAACCTCTTCATAAGAAAGACTTTCCTTAACACCAATACTCTCCAATGGCACAATAGAAGTTGGATCACCAATACACTTCTTCAACAACGAAACTTGCAACACCGGATGCACCGATGCCAAATCAGAAGGAAAATCCAACTCAGAGGCTACCTTATCGAAATACCTCAATATCTTATATGGGTCTACATAGTAGGGACTAAGCTTTCCTTTCTTTCCAAATACCATTACACCCTTCATAGGTGAGATTTTCAAGTAAACCCGATCATCAACATCAAGTTCAAGCTCTCTTTTTCTAACATCGGCATAAGACTTTTGTCGACTTTGTGCCGTTTTCAACCTTTCTCTTATAAGTCGAACCTTCTCCATAGTCTCATGAAACAACTCTGGTCCTATCAAAGTGACCTCACCAATTTCCAATCAACCAATAGGAGACCTACACCTCCTACCATAAAGAGCCTCAAACAGAGCCATTAGAATACTTGAGAGATAACTAGTATTATCAGCAAACTCAACCAAAGGCAAATGATCATCCCAATTACCCTTGAAACCAATCACACAAAGGCAAATGATCATCCCAATTGCCCTTGAAACCAATCACACAATCTCTCAATATATCTTCCGAAGTATGAATAGTATGCTCGACATCAGTTTGAGGATGAAAAGTCATAATATGATTCACTTGAGTACCGAGGCCTTTCTAAAAATGACCTCCAACACTGAGATGTAAGCCGAGCACCCATGTTAGATATACTAGATAAAGGCACTACATGCAACTTCGCCATTTCCTGAATATAAAGCCTAGCATAGTCTTCGGCTGAAAATGAGGTCTTCACGAGAAGAAAATGAGCAGACTTAGCTATTCGGTCCACAACAACCCATATAGAATCACAATACTGATGAGTATGAGGTAGACCCGTAATGAAGTCTATATTCAAATCTTCCCACTTCCAAGTAGGGATGATAATGTCTTGAACTAAAACTCCCAATTTTTATGCTCAACTTTCACTTATTGACAATTAGGACACTTAGCCATAAATTCCGCAATATCTTTCTTCATCTCATTCCACCGATTGACCTCCCATAAATCATGGTACATCTTGGTGGCTCTCGGGTGAATAGAATACCGAATACTATGAGCTTCTGATAAAATATACTACCTCAACTCATCAACATTCAGAGCACATAACCAACCTTGGTAATGAAGCACACCATCACCCCCTTGGGAGAAAGCGTCGATGGCTTTTTCACAAAACATTTTTTTCAACTCAACAAAAGTTGGGTCAAGATCTTGCTTAACTTTTACATCCAAAACAAGAGATAATTTGGAGCGATTTTGAACAATAATGACACCATCCTCGGAGTCACCAAGCGAACACCCAACTGAACTAGTCTATGAACATCACAAACTAAATCCTTTTTACCATCCTTAATGTGAACCACACTACTCATCAATAATTGACTAAGAGCATTGGCAACCAGATTTTCTTTAACCAAATAATAGAGAACGTTCATATCATAATCCTTCAATAATTCAAGCCACCTTCTTTGGCGAAGATTCAAATCTTTTTTCTTAAACATATATTGCAAACCCTTTTGATAGGTGAACACATCCACATGAACACCATACACATAATGTCTCCAAATCTTCAAGGCAAACACTAGTACCGCTACCTCCAAATCATGAATTAGATAATTCTTTTCACGCACCTTCAATGGCCTCGAAGCATAAACAATTACCTTACCATGTTGCATTAAGACACAACCAAAACCAATCTATGGTGCATAACAATAAACCACAAACCCACCGGATCCTTTCGGTAATGTCAAAACTGGGGTTGAAGTAAGTCTATCATTTATTTCTTGGAAAATCTTCTCACAAGCTTCTGACCATTGAAATTTAACCTTTTTCTGAGTCAATGAGGTCAAAGGAGAAGCAATAGAGGAAAATCCTTCCACAAACATTCTATATTAATCGGCCAAACCAAAGAAACTCCAAATATCTAAAGGGAAAAGAGGTTTAGGCTTGTTATTGACTGTCTCAGTCTTCTTAGGATCAACTCTAATACCCTCACCAGAAACAATGTGGCCAAGGAAAGCAAAAGGACCTCAACCAAAACTCACATTTGCTAAAATTTGCAAAAAAAAATTGACAATTCTTGAGGATTTGGAAAACAATTCTTAGGTTATCCACATGTTCATCCTTACTCAACGAGTAAATCAAAATAACATCAATGAATACAATCAGGAACATATCAAGGTATTGCTTGAAAACTCTATTCATAAGATCCATGAAAGTCGTCAGGGAATTAGTTAATCGAAATGACATCACCAAGAATTCATAGTGAGCATACCGAGTTTGAAAATCTATTTTCGGAATGTCACTCTCCCTTACCCTTAACTGATGATACCCCAATCAAAGATCAATCTTTGAGAAGAAACTACCACCTTGGAGTTGATCAAGCAAATTATTTATCCTTGGAATAGGATATATATTCTTCACCGTGCCTTTAATCAATTGCCGGTAGTCAATACACATACGAAGCGAACCATCCTTCTTTAGAACAAACAACACCGGAGCACCCCATGCTGAGACAATCTCTCTAATAAAACTCCTATCTAACAAATCTTTCAACGTATCCTTAAACTCTTTAAGTTCTGCTGGAACCATATAGTAAGGAGGAATAGAGATAGGTTGTGTATTGGAAATAAGGTCAATACCGAAGTCTATTTTCCTTTCGGGAGGAACACCCAAAAGATCATTGAAAAACAATTCTAGAAACTCATTAATAACTGGAAACACTTCTAGAAACTCATTAATAACTAGAACTGACTCAAGAGTTGTCAGAACACCAAAGTATATCCTAGATGTGACATGGCGTATAAGACCCCGAGAGGCTATACATAAGCCACTTGACATACATTCAACACAACAGACTATAAAGAGGGAACATTTAAGTAAAAAGGTTCATATCATGAAAGTGGTCTATACATAAGTGCGGAATACTAAACTTTGCCTTCACAAGCCAAATTAAACCAATATAAGTATTGTTGGGATTTAAGTCATACACCACGTATAAAGACTCAAGGGAAACAGATAAAGCAAAGCAACAAAGTCTTCATGGTCTTTCCTTTGAAGTATAAGGACTCACTAATCGAAAGCAATGGAGCACAATCCAGATCTAGCCATGAGTAGGAGGAGGAAGAGCGTCAGACCTTATATTATAAAATAATATAACACAAGTATGAATTAGTATAAGGAATGTACTGAATATGGGGAAATGCATAAAAACATGAACATGGTCCTATGAGAACTTTAAAAATGATATACATGACCAAGCTAAAGCATGAGTAAAAAGCTTTTAAGAAATCGTAAGTCATAAACAAGGTCAATGAATTCTTAAAATATAATGAAAGCTTTCGTAAAACCCTTTGAAGGTAACATAGTTCATTTTGTGGGATATTTACCATTAATCGGCACTAAGACCATGCAAGCTATAGCATATACTCCGATGTGACCCTCACATAGCAAAGGGGATCCTACTTGCAAAGGTAGTCTCTGTAACATTCATTCATATACTATTTATGGATCCACTAGCAAGGTCATTTAAGACAATCCTATGGGGGAACGTAATTTTGGATAAGGAGATTGCTTCTAGTGACCCGGCCTCTACTAATCGGAAAACCTCCATCTCAAATTTCTCTCGGTGCTAATGTCACGACCCAGGGGTATCCCCTAGATGTAACAAAGCGTACAAGACCCTGAGATGCCTCATACAAGCCAACTTAGCATATCATGACATAAAGTAATAGAAATGAGCGAGAATTAAAACTTTTCAATACAATCAAAGTCTTTTATAAAAATGAGCTGAAGTCTAATACCATAGTCTCAAACAATCTAAAACAACATGAATAAGTCTTGGGACGCAGCCCATACCATAGTTCAAGACATAAAAGAAAACATGATAGAAAAGGGTGATCACATCCTTGAACACAATGAAGACTCACCAAATCTTCACTTCCTTAATCAACAACGAAGCTAGCCACGAGTGTGAGAATCTAAGTCGTCGGACCCTACATTTGATAAGAATGTAGGAAAAGTATGCGTTAGCAACATAAACATCATGGTTAGTTAACATAAACCATAAGCATAATAATGCACATACATCAATATCATAATAAGAAAGGAATACTTCTCAAGCAACCTTACTCATCCTTAGTCATGACTTGGGTCATCCGCCTCTAGTCAACTTACCTCATGGAAGGCATCTCAAGCAACATTCCAAGCTATCCATTCTTTACATCATAGTTCTCATAGTTCTCATAGTTCATACTTACTTTTGAAGAGAAGGGAATTTGCCTCTCTTCCTAGTTTACAAAGGCTAATGGGTATTCGCCTCTTGCCTTACTTACTTATAGATTGCGGGTACTCGACTCGACAACCTCATCATATGATGCGGGTACTCGCCTCCACACCATTTCATAAGGATCATGGGCACTCGCCTCCATGTCCATTCATCATAGTAAGAACGTGGGGACTCACATCTTGTTCAATTCTAAGGAATATGGGAATCGCCTCATATCCTTTCATAGGGAGGTCAAGGATAATCGCCTCTAGCCTCATGAATTACATAGTCTTTTAGTCTAGATTCATTTTAGATGATCATTCCTTTCAAACCTAGAATCATTCATGTGAGTAAACCTTTCACATTCATACATTCATAATTAGGCAATTTATGTGGGAAGTATCCCTCCTCAACAATAATATCCATAGTCAACAATGGACAACATAATCTTTATTCTCAAGCCCTATATCTCCTAATCATATTATACGCTCAATCTCAAGCAATCAAATCATGATTCATCATATAAGCTTTAATTCTAACATATCTCATCAATCCTAGATTGAATACATCTAAACCCACATTATAGCCTTTCATGGCAACAAGACCCATTTACATAATTTCATCTTTCTAGACATGGGTTAGGCATGGGTACATGAAATTTCATCCTAAAAACATGATTTACTAATAATTCAATCATAAACCATCATTATCCACTCAATTGGATCAATATTCATCATTACCCACAACATTGGAAGAAACTCTAACTAGAATTGGGGAATTCTTCATCAAATTGGAGAAATTCTAGGGGACTCCATAGATGGAAGATATCCATGGATGAAAAGCTAACATACCTTGGTTACAACGTCCTCAAAATCTTTAAGATTGGACACTTTAACTTGACCTAACTTCAATTTCTTCCTTCTTCTTCCAACTTCTAGAGAGAGAATATTTGAGAGGGGTGTTGGGTTTTCTTTTTTGGGTTCTTGAGAGAATGACTTAGTTTTGGGGGAAATTTAGGAAAGAAAATGCTTATATACTTTTCATGGTTAAGAGAAAAATGACGTTGTATTGCATTAAGAAAACTATGAAAAGACATTAAAGACCCCAACTTAAAACCCTGCAGCTTTTCACGATGAAGCTCACCAAGGGCACTTGGCGACACGCCAGAGGGACCCTTGGCTCGCCTAAATTTACACTAGCTCACCTAAAAGAGGCAGTCCACTAGGCGATAGGGAGGAGCTCTTGGCGATGCGCCAACTGGATCGGCGATCCCCGACTTGGCTCACCCAATTTTCCAGTACCTTGTCCATGGGGACAGTCCACTAGGTGACCCTAAGTGCACTTGGCGAATCGCCAAATCACTTGGGCGACCACACTGCCCCTCGCCAAGTTGGCTTGGGGAAGAAATGTTTTCCCCTCACAATTTCCTAGGTATCATAGGCCCTTGCCCTCTTCCATGGCATGTCACCCCCACACACTTAGCCCTAGTTTAGCTTACTAGGTTCCGGGGTGTTACATTATCTCCCCCTTGGGAACATTCGTCCTCGAATGAGATTCTAAGCACCTTTCTAAACCAAAAGACTCAAGACTAGAAGCCCATCATGCATGCAACTCATCAAAATGCACACAACTAAGGAGGAAACATCAACTCCAAGCCAAACATACTCAATGCATCATAAGGAAGTAGGAGCTACATCTAACAACCCAATATGCATGAAATTTTCAAATTTCTTACATTTAAGGAGGAACTATCATCCCCCAACTTAATAGCATGCTCAACACAATCTCATGGAGCCCAAATGCAATCAATACTTAAAGCACATACTCAAGGAGGGAATCTCCACTCCAAGTCAAGGCATGTTCAACAATTCATCTCATGAAGTCTATAGGCAACTTCATACTCAATGGACCACAACATGAGGAAAATAATTCTTATAAGTCATTCCTTTCACAACTTAAACAATTCATGAACATGAATAATTATAAGGAAATCATGAAAACACATAAAACACAAATGACTCCAAATCATAAAAACAACCAAGAGAAAATTAATTACCTCAAGCTAGAATAAGGGTAGAAGGAAAAAGATGATGATATCGGGACTTCATATCGGCCTCGGCCTCCCAAGTAGCACCCTCAACTAAGTGGTTTCTCCATAAAACCTTTACCGAAGCAACTTCCTTGTTCCTCAATTTCTTAACATGCCACTCCAAAATCTCAATCGGAACTTCTTCATAAGAAAGACTCTCATCAAATCCCAATCCTTCAAGGGTAACTATGGATGTCGGATTTCCAACACACTTCTTAAGCATAGAGACATGGAAAACGGGATGCACGGTCTCCAACTCATTTGGCAAATCTAACTCATAAGCAACCTTACCAACACGTCTCAAGATTTGATATGGGCCTATAAATCGGGGACTAAGTTTTCCTTTCTTCCCAAATCTCATCACACCCTTCATGGGTGAGATTTTCAAATAGACCTAATCACTAACCTCAAACTCAAGGTCTCTTCTTCTAACATCGGCATAGGACTTTTGTCGGCTTTGGGAGGTCCTCAACCTCTCTCTAATAAGCCAAACCTTTTCCATCGCCTCTTGAGCTAGCTCGGGTCCGATCAAGGCAACTTCACCCACTTCAAACAACCCTATAGGAGACCTACACCTCCTACCATAAAGTGCTTCAAAGGGGGCCATACCAATACTAGAATGATAGCTATTATTATAAGTGAACTCTATTAATGGCAAGTGATCATCCCAACTTCCCTTGAAATTGATGACACATGCTCTCAACATATCCTCTAAAGTTTGGATCATTCGCTCCGCTTGTCCATCGGTTTGTGGGTGAAAATCCGTGTTAAGCTTCACTTTTGTGCCAAGACCCTTTTGGAATGATTTCCAAAGGTGAGAAGTAAACTGAGTACCTCTATCGGATATAATGGGCAA
This sequence comes from Solanum etuberosum, assembly GCA_029582245.1. Classification (NCBI taxonomy): domain Eukaryota; kingdom Viridiplantae; phylum Streptophyta; class Magnoliopsida; order Solanales; family Solanaceae; genus Solanum; species Solanum etuberosum. The sequence continues at coordinate 69,283 of JAJONR010000939.1, forward strand.
TGGCACACCATGCAAACTTACTATTTCCCTCAAATACAACTTGGCATAGTCTTCCTCCACATAAGAAACCTTGACGGGAATGAAATGGGCCGATTTCCTCATTCGGTCTACTATCACCCAAATCGAATCATATTGGTGTTGAGTGCGTGGAAACCCCACTATAAAGTCCATATTTATGTCTTCCCACTTCCAAGTAGGAATGCTAATATCTTGAGCTAAACTTTCCAGTTTCTAATGCTCAACTTTTACTTGTTGACAATTTGGACATGTAGCCACAAATCCCGCAATATCCCTCTCCATCCCATTCCACCAATAGACCTCCCGTAAATCATGGTACATCTTGGTGGCTCCCGGGTGAATGGAATATCGAGAACTATAGGCTTCTGCCAAAATTTGTTCCCTTAGCTCGTCAACATTTGGAACACATAATCGACCTTGGTATCTAAGTACCTCATCTCCCCCTTGGGATAAAGCCTCAACGGACTTCTTGAGTACCGCCTCTTTCAATTCTACCAAAATTGGATCTAGACCTTGCTTAGCTTTCACCTCACTCACAAAAGATGACTTGGAACCATTATGAACCATGACACCACCCAGGGTAGAGTCCACTAACCGAACACCCAAACGGCCAATCTATGTACATCTTGTACCAATTCCTTCTTATCCTCATCAATGTGAGCAATATTACCCATGGACAACCTACTAAGAGCATCCGCTACTACATTAGCTTTGCCGGGGTGATAAAGAACACTCATGTCATAATCCTTCAACAATTCAAGCCACCTTCTTTGGCGAAGATTTAGGTATTTTTGGGTAAACACATATTGTAAACTCTTATGGTCGGTGAAAACATCAACATGAACCCCCAACAAATAATGCCTCCATATCTTTAAGGCAAATACCACCGCCTCTAATTCAAGGTCGTGTGTAGGATAGTCATGAACCTTAAGTTGCCTTGAAGCATAGGCAATCACTTTACCATTTTGCATAAGCACACATCCCAATCCAACTCTAGAGGCGTCGTAATATACCAAAAAACCGTTCGTACCTTCCGGTAAAGTCAACACCGGAGCGGAAGTAAGTCTATCTTTCAATTCTTGAAAACTTTTCTCACAAGCATCTGACCATATGAACTTAGTCTTCTTTTGAGTCAAGTCCGTCAAAGGAGAAGCAATGGAGGAAAACCCATCAACAACCTTCTATAATATCCGGCCAAACCCAAGAAGCTTCTAATATTTATCGGTGATAGAGGTCTAGGCTAACTCTTGACCACATCTGTCTTAATCGGATCTACTTCAATACCCTTTCTTGAAACAATATGGCCTAAGAAAGCCATGGACCTCAACCAAAATTCACATTTACTAAACTTAGCAAAAAATTGTTGGTCCTTAAGGATTTGCAATACGATCCTCAAATGATCCATATGATCATTCTCATTCCTTGAATAGATCAAAATATCATCGATAAACACGATCACAAACATGTCAAGATAATGTCGGAATACTCTACTCATCAAGTCCATAAACACCGCCGGAGCGTTAGTCAAACCAAATGAAATTACTAGAAACTCATAATGACCATACCGAGTTCGGAAAGCCATCTTCGGGATGTCATCATCTTTCACCCTCAATTGGTGATAACCCGATCGGAGATCAATTTTAGAGAAATAAATTGCACATTGGAGTTGGTCAAACAAATCATCAATCCTTGGAAGCGGATACTTTTTCTTAATGGTCACCTTGTTCAATTGTCGATAATCAATAAACATACGCAGGGACCCATCCTTTTTCTTAACAAATAACACCGGAGCACCCCAAGGAGAGATACTCGGGCGGATGAAACCTTTATCCAATAGATCCTTCAATTGTTTTTTCAACTCCTTAAGTTCCGCCGGAGCCATTCTATAAGGAGGAATAGAGATAGGTTGCGTATCCGGGAGAAGGTCAATACCGAAGTCCATTTCCCTTTCGGGAGGAATACCAGGTAGATCATCGGGGAACACTTCCGACAACTCTTTAACAATGGGGACTGACTCAAGACTAAGGACTTCGGAATCCACATCCCTTACCCTAACTATATGATAAACACAACCTTAAGAGATCATCTTTCTAGCTTTAAGGTAAGAAACGAATTGACCTCTAGGCATACAATTTCCCCCCTTCCACTCTAGGATAGGCTCATTTGGAAATTGAAACTTGACTACACGAGTTCTACAATCTATAGACGCATAACATGAATGCAACCAACCCATCCCAAGGATGACATCAAAGTATAACATATCAAGTTCTACCAAGTCAACAAGGTTAACTCTATAGGATAAGGAAACGGGACATCTTCTACATACCCTTTTAGCCAACATAGAATCACCACCATGAGTAGAGACAGAAAAAGGTTCTAATAACACATCGGGGAGCACATCAAACCTCATGGCCACATAAGGTGTCACAAAAGACAAAGTAGCACCGGGATCAAGTAAAGCATATACATCTATTTGGAAAACTTTTAACATATCGGTCACCACATCCGGGGAACTCCCTTGATCGCATCTAGTCTGAATAGCATAAAAGTGGTTCTGCGTAGGAGCACTTGCACCCGAACCACTTGGACCAGATGAAGGGTTAGGTTGAGCCCTACGACGGTTATCTCCCTCATTCTTAGCAACCAAAGGACAATTCCTTATCTTGTGATCCGTCTTTCCACACCCAAAGCAAGCATTGGAACCCGCTAGACACTTACCCTCATGGTTTCTTCCACACTTAGCACAAGTAGGCATCATGGACTTATTACCATCTCCTTGAGGTTTAGGGTTAGACACCCTTTCATTATTATACCTTGGAGGAGCATTTGAATAACCTTGCCTGGAGAACTTTTGTCGAAACCTTGAACGACCCCATCCACTGGACCTAGAATGTGAATAGTTACCATCATCCACTCTTGCTCTCTTTGCCTCTCTAGATCTTTCCTTGAGCTTTTCTTCCTCAATTTTTTGGGCATGCACCATAAGGTGAGAAATTTCCATGTCATGGACAAGCATAGCGGTGCGGAATTCTTTGACAACCAAGTTCGACACTCCCGACACAAACTCACTCATCTTGGTTCTTCAATCCGCCACAATAGAAGGAGCATACTTAGATAGTTGAGTGAACCTTAAAGCGTATTCCCTTACACTCATATTCCCTTGACTAAGGTTAATGAACTCTAGCACCTTGGCCTCTCTCATCTCAAGAGGGAAAAATCGATTAAGAAAAGCACTTTTGAACCTTTCCCATTCTATGGGACCCTCTTCTTCCACCCTTGCCTCTTTCCATTGATTGAACCAAATCTGAGCAACCCCTTTGAGTTGGTAAGCGGCCAATTCTTCCTTTTCTACTAGAGTCACTCCCATAATAGCAAGTATCTTGTAGACCTCATCGATAAATTCTTGAGGATCTTCCTCCATTTTGTAACCATGAAATTCGGGAGGGTTCATCCTTGTAAAGTCCCTCACTCTTGCTGCCACTGTACCCAAATTTGGGTTCACGGGAGCTACCACCTCTCTATTGGCTTATGCCGTCACAACTTGAGCCAACACTTGAAAAGTTGTCCTAAACTCTGCATTCATCACATTGTCAGCCAAAGGATCAATCGAAGCTTGAGGAGGAACTTCTTGTCCCACGTTGTCTTCCTCAGTCCTTCTAGCATTAGTCCTTCTAGTATTCATATCCTGAAAACCATCGGAGAAGGATTAGGAGAAAGACTTTATAGAGTTAAACTCCATGGCACGACTTTAAGAATGAAGAAGTGAAGTTTCCTAAACATCTAATAGTCTCTCATTCATAAATGTGGCGCGCTTCACACTTATGAACAAGACTCTACTTTACATGGTTTGAGACATCCTAGAACTATTTTAAACCTTGTGCTCTGATTACCAAGTTTGTCACGACCCAGGGGTACCCCCTAGATGTAACAAGGCGTATAAGACCCCGAAAGGCCTCATACAAGCCAACTTAGCATATCATAACATAAAGTAATAGAAATGAGTAAGAATTAAAACTTTTAAATACAATCTAAGTCTTTTATAAAAACGAGCGGAATTCTAATACCATAGTCTCAAACCATATAAAACAACATGAATAAGTCTTGGGACGCAGCCCATACCATAGTTCAAGACATAAAAGAAAACATGATAGAAAAGGGTGATCACATCCTCGAATACTATGAGGACTCACCAAATCTTCACTTTCTTAATCAACAACGAAGCTAGCCACGAGTATGAGAATATAAGTCGGTGGATCCTACATTTGATAAGAATGTAGGCAAAGTATGCGTTAGTACAATTAAGTACTAAATATGATAGCTATCATGAACAACATAAACATCATGGTTAGTTAACATAAACCATAAGCATAATCATGCACATACATCAATATCATAATAAGAAAGGAATACTTCTCAAGCAACCTTACTCATCCTTAGTCATGACTTGGGTCATCCGCCTCTAGTCAACTTACCTCATGAAAGGCATCTCAAGCAACATTCCAAGCTATTCATTATTTACATCATAGTTCTCATAGTTCATACTTACTTTAAAAGACAAGGGGATTCGCCTCTTTGCCTAGTTTACAAAGGCTAATGGGTAGTCGCCTCTTGCCTTACTTACTTATAGATTGTGGGTACTCGCCTCCACAACCTCATCATATGATGCGGGTAGTCGCCTCCACACCATTTCATAAGGATCATGGGTACTCGCCTCCATGTCCATTCATCAAAGTAAGAACGTGGGGACTCACCTCTTGTTCAATTCTAAGGAATAGGGGAATCGCCTCATATCCTTTCATAGGGAGGTCAAGGATGATCGCCTCTAGCCTCACGAATTACATAGTCTTTTAGTCTAGATTCATTTTAGGTGAGCATTCCTTTCAAACCTAGAATCATTAATGTGAGTAAACCTTTCAAATTCATACATTCATAATTAGGCAATTTATGTGAGAAGTATTCCTTCCTCAATAATAACATCCATAGTCAACAATGGACAACATAATCTTTATTCTCAAGCCCTATATCTCCTAATCATACTATACGCTCAATCTCAAGCAATCAAATCATGAATCATCATATAAGCTTTAATTCTAACATATCTCATCAATCCTAGATTGAATACATCTAAACCAACATTATAGCCTTTCATGGCAACAAGACCCGTTTACATAATTTCATCTTTCTAAACATGGGTTAGGCATGGTTACATGAAATTTCATCCTAAAAACATGATTTACTAATAATTCAATCATAAACAATCATTATCCACTCAATTGGATCAATATGCATCATTACCCACAACATTGGAAGAAACTCTAACTAGAATTAGGGCATTCTTCATCAAATTGGAGAAATTCTAGGGGACTCCATAGATGGAAGATATCCATGGATGAAAAGCTAACATAGCTTGGTTACAATGTTCTCAAAATCTTAAAGATTGGAGACTTTAACTTGGCCTAACTTCAATTTCTTCCTTTTTCTTCCAACTTCTAGAGAGAATATTTGAGAGGGGTTTTGGCTTTTCTTTTTGGGTTCTTGAGAGAATGACTTAGTTTTGGGGGAAATTTAGGAATGTAATGCTTATATACTTTTCTAGGTTAAGAGCAAAACGACGTAGTATTGCATTAAGAAAACTATGAAAAGACATTAAGGACCCCAACTTAAAACCCTGCAGCTTTTCACACTGAAGCTCGCCAAGGGCACTTGGCGACTTGCCAAAGGGACCCTTGGCTCGCCTAAATTTACCGTAGCTCACCCAAAAGAGGCAGTCCACTAGGCGATGGGGAGGAGCTCTTGGCGATGCGTCAGTTGGATCGGTGAGCCCCGACTTGGCTCGCCCAATTTTCCAGTACCTTGGCCATGGGGACAGTCCACTAGGTGACCCTAAGTGCATTTGGCGAATCGCCAAGTCACTTGGGCGACCACACTGCCCTCGCCAACTTGGCTTGGGGAGGAAATGTTTTCCCCTTATAATTTCCTAGGTATCATATGCCCTTGCCCTCTTCCATGGCATGTCACCCCCCCCACACACACACACACTTAGCCCTAGGTTAGCTTACTAGGATCCAGGGTGTTACAGCTAAGTTAGATCCTTACAGAACGGACAAAGTCATATCATATCATCATACTTCAAAAGGCACATTTGAACTACCAATCCAATCATAAGTCATCATAGAGTAGCTCTTTTAAATCAGCATTCATACATATGTGAGAAAATATTTCATAATAATGATTTTATAAGTATGTGAGAAAATCTTTCACAATTCATTAATACTTATCTTAAAATCATCCTGAGTTTACAAAACATCTTTTCATAAATCATAATTCATATCTTCATAAAATGTATTCGTTAATTCATCATCAAAATCATAAATGTTGCATGGGTTCATATGAAAGTAATTCAAAAACATGTAATTGAATCAAATTATACATAATAACACTTAAATAAAGCAATTTGATCAAAATCAAGCAAGACCAGTGAAGATTGCATGAAACCCTAGTCAAATTAGGTGAAATTGAATTGGAGACTTGAGAATCTTTTTGGACCCAATGGATGAATGGAATCCATTGGTGAATTCACACATGCATTGATAATCAAACCCTAGCAAACAAGAGAAAGGAGGAGACTTGAAGCTTGGAACCCTAGCTTTCTTCCTTGAGCTTGAGAGAGAAGTTGAGAGGATGAACTTGGATGGGAATTGGGGATTTGAGGGAATGAGAGGGTTTTGGGTAAATTTAGGAATTGAAACGTAGTTATAGGACTTAGAAATAGGTTCAAACCGACATAGTATAGGTATTAAATATATAAGAAAGTACTCAAATACCCTTAAGAAATAATTGGTGGAAGATCCTACGGTTTGGACCTACGGACCGTACTGGTCAACTGTAGGTCAAGTTACTGGGACCTAAAATTGGCCAACTTTCCATGAATCCCTCCAACAGACCGTTGACCTTTGTAAGGTCTGTATTCCTCATCCGTAGTCCTCAACTTGAAGCCTAAAATTTCACTAAGTCTAGGTAAATCTTACAGGCTCTTCCTACGACCGGTAATCCATCATATGTCTCGTCCTGGTCACTCGTAGACCTAACTTCAGAGACTTAAATTTCCCAAATCTCAACTCAGCTCTTACAGATGCCATCTATGACCCGTAAATGCTTCTACGAACCGTAGATTAGTCTTGTAGACCTAAGGCAGTAGCCAAAAATATGACCTTTCCTTTCCAATTCAACTTTCTAATTTCCGACGTGTTACAATATCTCCCCCCAGGAATACTTGTCCATAAATGGGAATCAAGCTAGCATGAATGGAGTAGGAGAGAAACAAATAATGAAACATGAATGCAAATCTCATCATAATGCACATAAACAATGAGAAATCGCTCCAAGGTAAATCATAACATAAATATCAAGTTCTTCATGAACATGCATGCATATGGAAACATGAGAATGACTAGGACGCATGAATCCAAAAGAACAAACCATGAGGAACTAATACCTCAAGCTAGAATGTGAGCGGAGTGAAAGAGATGAGTATACTTGGACATCATATCGGCTTCAGCCTCCTATGTAGCACCCTCAAAAAATTGATTCTTCCAAAGAAATTTCACGAAAGTAACTTCTTTATTTCTCAACTTCTGAACTTGACGGTCTAAAATCTCAATCAGAACCTCTTCATATGAAAGACTTTTGTTAACTTCCAAAACTTCTAAAGGAACAATGGACTTCAGATCTCCAACACACTTTTTCAACATGGAGACATGGAATACCAAATGTACTGATGCTAAATCATTAGACAGGGACTAAGCTTCCTTTTCTTTCCAAACCTCATCACACCTTTCATTGGTGAGATTTTTAAATAAACCCAATCATCAACATAAAATTCAATCTTTATTCTTCTAACATCGACATAAAACTTTTGTCAACTTTGAGCCATTTTCAACCTTTCACAAATGAGTCAAACCTTTTCCATAGCCTCATGCACTAACTCGGGCCCTATCAAAGTGACTCACCAACTTTAAACCAACCAATAGGATACATAAACCTCCTACCATAAATAGCCTCAAATGGTGCCATTTGGATACTTTAGTGATAACAAACTCAATTAAAGGCAAATGATCATCCCATTTATCCTTGAAGTCAATCAGGCAAGCTATCAACATATATTTTAAGGTCTGGATAGTATGCTCGACTTGTCCATTGGTCTGAGGGTGGAAAGTCATACAAAGTTTCACTTGACTACTAAGACTCCTCTGAAAACAACTTCCAAAATTGAGATGTAAAATGAGTACCGCGATTGGAGATAATAGATAAGGGCAGTTCATGCAACCGTTCCATTTCCCGAATGTAAATCTTGGCATACTCTTGAGATGAAAATGAAGTCTTTACAGAAAAAAGTGATCTGATTTCATTATTTGGTCCATAATAATCCAAATCGAGTCAAAATGACAACGAGTACGATGTAAACTCGTAATGAAGTTCATATTTAAATCTTTCTATTTCCGAATAGGAAAACAAATGTCTTGAGCCAAACCATCGGGATTATGATGCTCAACTTTTACATGTTGACAATTCTGACATTTAGCCATGAATTCTGCTATTTTCTTCTTCATCCCATTCCACCAATTGATCTCCTGCGAGTCGTCGTACATCTTGGTGGCTCCCGAGTGAATAGAATAACAAGAATTGTGAGCTTATGTCAAAATATTATTCCTCAATTCATCAATATTTGGAACACATAACCGACCTTAGTATTAAAGGACATTGTCTCCTCCTTGGGAGAAAGCCTCAATAGATTTTTTGGAAACCGACTTCTTCAAATCAACTAATATCGAATTATGATCTTGTTTAGTTTTCACATCTGATACAAGAGACAGTTCTGAACCACTTCGGACAATGAATCTACCTTCATTAGAATCAACAAAACAAACACCCCAATCGGGCCAACCCATGAACATCTCGAACTAACTCTTTCTTAGCATTCTCAACATGAGAAACACTACCCAACAATAGTCGACTAAGAGCATCCGCTACCCTATTTTCTTTACTTGGATGATAGAGGACACTCATGTCATAATCTTTCAATAGCTCAAGTCGCCTTCTTTGGTAAAGATTCAAATCCTTCTAGGTGAATACATATTTTGAACTCTTGTGGTCGGTAAACACATCTATATGAACACCATATAGATAATGTCTCTAAATCTTTTGAGCAAACACTATCGGTGTTAATTGCAAATCATGAGTCGGATAATTCCTTTCACGCAGCTTCAATTGACTTGAAACAAAAGCAATGACTTTCCTATTGTTGCATCAAAACACAATGAAAGACCAAATCTGTGAAGCATCACAATATACCACAAAACCATCCAATCATTCTAGTAACGTCAATATAGGGGCTAAAGTGAGTCTATCCTTTAACTCTTGGAAACTCTTCTCACAAGCTTCCTACCATAGGACGTCAAAGTCAAAGCAATATATGGAAAATCATTCCACAAACCTTCTATAGTAACGAGCTAAACCCAACAAACTCTTAATATATGGACAAAGGTCTAGGACAATTCTTAACTTCCTTAATTTTCTTAGGATCCAGTTGAATACCTTCGGCCGAGAAAATATGGTCAAGGAAAGTAACATACCTCAACAAAAACTCACACTTGCTAAATTTAATGTACAATTCACCATTCTTGAAAATTTGGAACACAATCATCAAATGCTCAACTTGTTCCTCCTCATTCGGAGAGTAAATCAAAATATCATCAATAAACACAATCACAAGCATAAAAAGATATTGCTTAAAGACCCTATTCATCAAATCCATAAACGTCGCCAGTGCATTAGTCAAACCAATAAATATTACCAAAAACTCATAATGACCATATCGTGTTCAAAGAGCTGTCTTTGGAATGTCATTTTCCTTCACCCTTAATTGGTGATAATCTGATCGAGGGTCAATCTTGGAGAAGTAACTCGCACCTTAGAGTTGATTAAAAAAATCATAAATCCTTGCAATAGGATACTTATTCTTTAAGGTAACCTTATTCAATTGTCGATAGTCAATGCTTATTCTGATGGAACCATCCTTCTTTCAAATAAACAATACTGGAGCACCCCATGGTGAAATACTTAGTCTAATGAATCCTTTAGCCAATCAGTCATCCAAATGGTCCTTTAATTTCTTAAGTTCTATATGGGCCATACGGTAAGGAGAAATAGAGATAGGTTGCATATCTGGGAGAAAGTCAATACCAAAGTCTATTTCCCATTCGGATGGAATCCCAAAAAGATCATTGAGAAACACTTCCGAAAATATCATTTTCAATCAAAACTGACTCAAGAGTAGGAATATCGAAATATGTATCCCTAACATGAACAAGATGAAAAATGCAATGCTTAGAAATCATTTTCCTAGATTTTAGACAAGATATGAAGTGGCCCTTAAAAGCATATTTTCCCCCTTCCCATGACCTGATAGGTTGGTTCAGAACCTTGAATGTGACCAATTAGGTCCAACAATCTATGGAGGCATAACATGCATGAAGACAACCCATCCTAAGAATAACATCAAAATCAAACATATCAAGAAGCTCTACAAGATCAACATGAGTGACTCTATGTGAAATAGAAACAAGGAATTTCTTACAAACTCTCTTAGTAATAATAGAATCACCAAGGGGAGTACAGACATGAAAGGGATTAGAAAGGTTTTTTGGACTTATATCAAATCTCATGGCCACATAAGGAATGGTGAATGACAAAGTAGAACTCAGATCAAGAAAATTATACACATCATAATGAAAGACTTTCAACATACCGGTCACCACATTCGGAGAACCCTCATGATCCTATCGGGTTTGAAGTGTATAAAATTTGTTTTACTATGGAGCACCCAAACCAGAACCACTAAGTAGTGCTTGCCTACCAGCCCTTCCCTTAGAAGCAAGTAACAGGCAATCTCTCATATTGTGGCCACTCTTCCCACAACTAAAGAAACCATCTGTATCGGCTAAGTATTTTCTCGAGTGACTCTTGCTACACTTTTGGCAAGTGAGAGTAGAAGATCCATTATGACCACTTCCTTGAGGCTTGGTATTATAAACCTCATCCTTGTTGAACTTATGAGCCGGAACATTAGAACAACCTTGAACAGAAAGCTTTTTCTGGAATTGAGGACGACTATGTCCATCGGACCTTGAATGAGAAATGTCACCATCACCATTCCTTGCCCTCTTTGACTTCCTAGACCTCTCCTTTTTATTTTCCTCTTTGATTTGTTGGGAGTGTGTCATCAAGTGGTAGATATCCATATACTTAATCAACATACTGGTATGGAAATCTTTGACCACCATTTCAGACACACTCGACACAAACTTAATCATCCTTTCCCTAGAGTCGGCAGCCATAGTTAGAGCATATTTAGTCAATTGAGTGAACTACAAAGCATATTCTTTCATACTCATATGTCCTTGACAAAGATTAATGAACTCAAGAACCTTCTCTTACCTTATATCAAGGGAAAGAAATGATCAAGAAATGCTCCTTTGAATTTCTCTCAATCAAGAGGACCTACATCAATAGCCTTCTCTTCCTTCCATTGGTTGAACCAAACTTGAGCAACACCCTTAAGTTGATAAGAGGTCAATTCCTCCTTGTCTACCAGTGACACTCCCATAATATCCACTATCTTATACACCTAATCAATAAACACTTGATGATCCTCATCAACCTTCGACCCATGGAATTCCATAGGATTCATCCTAGTAAAGTCCCTTATCCTTGTTGCCGTCGTACCCACATTTACATTCACGGGAGAAACAACTTCTCTATTATCTTGGGTCATCATAGTTTGAGCCAAGACTTGGAAATTGGCTTAAAATTTGGCATGAGTTACTTTTTTTGCCAAAGGATCTATCGAAACATGAGGAACCTGAGGCTCTACATTCTCACTTGCATTCCTTCTCACATAAGCTCTTCAGGGAGCTATATCCTGGAAAGAATCGGAGAAGAGTTAGGAGAAGGACCTTTATAGAGATGGTCTCTATGGAATGACTTTAGAGTAGTGAACGAAGTCAAGTTTCCTAAATGCCTTGTAGCCTCCTATTCATAAATGTGGTGCGATTCACACTTATGAACAAGACTCTACTTGACGCGGCTTGGCAGACATCCTAGGAACTTTTCTAAACCTTTCTCTGATACCAAGTTTGTCATGATCCAAAGTATACACTATATGTGACATAGCGTATAAGACCCTCGAGAGGCCCTACACAAGCCACTTGACTAACATTCAACATAATAGACTATAAAAAGGGAAAATTTTAGTAGAAAGTCTCATATAATGAAAGAGGTTTAAACATAAGTGTGGAATACTAAACTTTCTCTTGCCAAGCAAAACTAAACCAATATAAGAGTGGGTGGGTCATAACCCATACACCACGTACAAAGTCTCAATGGAAAGAAACAAAGCAAAGTAATAAATATTTATGTCTTACCCGTGAAGTATGAGGACTCACCAATCTAGAGCAATGGAGCACAATCTGGATCTATCCATGAGTGGAAGGAGGAAGAGTATCGGACCCTATATTATAAAACAATATAGGCACAAGTATGCATTAGTACATGGAATATACTAAGTATGGGAGATTGCATAAAACATGAACATGATCATACGGGAACTTTAAACATGATATGCATTACCAAGCTAAAGCATGAGTAAAAAAACTTTAAGAAATCGCAAGTCATAAAAAAGGTCAATGTATTCTTTAAACATAATGAAAGCTTTCCTAAAATCCTTTGAAGGTAACATAGTTGTTTTGTGGGATATTTACTGTTAATAGGCCTTAAGACCATGCGAGCTATAACATTGAATTTTATTTAACTCTCACATCGAGAAGGGGATCCTACTTGCCAAGGTAATCTCTGTAACATTCATTCATATGCTATTTATGGATCCACTAGCTAGGTCATTTATAACAATTCTATGGGGCACATAGTTTCGGACAAGGAGATTGATACAAGTGACCTAGCCTCTACTTATGGGAGGGCCTCCATCTCAAAGTCCTCTCGGTGCTAAGAAAATTTCCAATAGAAAAGAAAATCATAATCATAACATCATACTTGGAAAGTCACATTGAACTACCAATCCAATCATAAGTCATCATAGAGTAGCTCTTTTAAATAAAGATTCATTTATATGTGAGAAAACCTTTCACAATCCTGATTTCATAAGTATGTGAGAAACTCTTTCATAATTCATTGATACTTATCTTAAAAGCATCCCTAGTTCACAAAACATCTCTTCATAAATGATAATTCATATCTTCATAAACTTTCTTTATAAATTCATCATAAAAATCATGAATGTTGCATGGGTCCATATGAAAGCAATGAAAACATGTAATTGAATCAAATCATACATAATAAGACTTAAATTGTGCAATTTAATTAAAATCAAATAAGACCCATGAAGATTGCATGAAACCCTGATCAAATTAGGTGAAATTCAATTGGAGACTTGACAATTTTCTAGGACCCAATGGATGAATGGAATTCATTGGTGAATTCCCACATACTTTTATAATCAAAACCTAGCAAGCAAGAGAAAAAAGGAGACTTGAATCTTAGAACCCTAGATTTTTTCCTTGAGCTTGAGAGACAATTTGAGAGGATGAACTTGGATGGAAATTGGGGATTTGAGGGAATGAGAGTGTTTTGGGTAGATTTAGGAATTGAAAGGTACTAGTTATAGGACTTAGAAATTTGGTCAAAACGACATAGTACAAGTATTAAAAATATAGGAAAAAACCAAATAGCCTTAAGAAACAACAACCAGAAGACCTTACAGGTTGGACCTACAGACCGTAGAACTTCCTACGGACCGTACTGGTCAATCGCAGGTAAAGCTACTAGGATCTAAAATTGGCCAACTTACCACAAACTCCTCCTATGGACCATTAGCATTTCTACGATCCATAGTCCTCAACTTTAAGCCAAAAACTTCACTAAGTCTGGGTAAATCCTACGGGTGCTTCCTATGGCCCATACTCCTTTCTACGCCTTATCATGGTCAGACATAGACCCAACTTCAGAGACTTGAATTTTCCAAATCTTAACTTAGCTCCTACGGATTCCATCTACGACTAGTAGATGCTTCTATGAACCGTAGATGGGTCTGGTAGACCTGAGACAGTAGCCAAAAATGAGACCTTTCCTTTCTAATTCAACTTTCTAATTTCTGAGGTGTTACAAGAGTAGAGGCTTCAAAATTCGTATCCTAACCTGTACAAGATGATAGATACAACTTTTAGAGATTATTTTCCTATACTTTAAGCAAGATATAGTTGTTGAATTTCAACACTTCCATTCTAAGATAGGTTTATTCGGAACCTGAAATGTGACTAATTGGGTCCAATAATCTATGGAATCATAACAATCATAAAGCCAATCCATCCCAAGAATGATATTTAAATTTATCATATCTAACTCTACAAGATCAACTTGAGTGACTCTATGTGAAACTAAAACTAGGAAATGTTTATAGACTCGTCTGGAAACAATAGAATCACCAACTAGAGTGAAGACTCAAAAAGGTTCTAAAAGAATTTTGGGACAGACATCAAACTTCATGGGCACATAAGGAGTCACAAAAGACAATGTAGCACCTGGATCAAGCAATGCATGAAAATCAAACTGAAAGACGTAACATACCCATTACCATATTCGTAAAACCCTCTTGATCCTGTCGAGTATGAAGAGAATATAATCTCTCCTAACGAGGAGCACCACCAAAACAAGAAGAATCACCGGTCTAACCAAAAAACCATCCTTACGGTTGCTAGAATGCGAAGGTCAATCTCTAAATATGTGACAAGTCTTTCCACAACCAAAACATGCAATTGAACTGGCTAAGTACTCTCTCGGATGGTTCTTCACACACCTCTTATATGCGGGGAAATTATGACCACTTGTTGTACCACCTTTAGGCCTTGAAATAGGCACCCTATCCCTTTTGAATTTGAACCGGAGCACTAGATGAATTTGGGCCGGAGAACTTTTGTCAAAACTCAAAACGTTCATGTTCACCGGGACTATAGTGAGAGAAATAACCACTATCATTCCTTGCCCTTTTTCACTCTCTAGCCTTTTTTAAAGTTTTCCTCCTCAATTTGTTGGGCACGATTCATCAACCTTGAGATATCCATTTCTTTGATCAACATGGAAGTTCTACATTCTTTGACCCCCAATTCGGAAACACCCAAAACAAACTTACTCATTCGTGCCCTAGAATCGGCAACAATTGTCGAAGCATACTTGGACAATTGAGTAGACTTCAATGATTACTCCTTCATAATTGTGTTCCCTTTTCTTAGATTTATGAACTCTTGCACTTTAGCTTCCCTCATCTCAAGGGAAAGAACCAATCAAGAAATACCCTTTTGAACTTGTCCCAATCCAAGGGACCCACATCCAATGCCCTTTCTTTCTTCCATTGATCATACAAAACTTGAGGAACCCCTTTCAATTGATTAGCGGTGAAATACAATCTATCATAGGGAACGCCATGTCATAGGGAAAGTCCCCTCCTATGTTCATCTTTCGAGTCAAGCCAAATCTAGCATTTTGCCTTGAAATACATTTTGGGGCAAGTTCTAGACAACATGTACATACAATAATGAATCAATTTTTTTCCACACAAGGCATTACAATCCAACAAATTATCATACTAGTCTCAAAATCAATAAAATCAAATGACTTTTGACTAATACAACGGGGAACTGCCGCTTTTCAATGATAAAGTAAAATCAAGAATATACAAATCATGACAAGAGATTGCTTTTTAATTAATTTTTTCCCTATTTTTGAAATCATTTTTATAAAAAAAAAACAAAGATCCTTTGCCAGTAAAATAATTGGTAGTCCCTCTTGTAAAAGGTGCAATACAAGACTCGATTTAAACTAAAACTTGGCATTTTCCCATAAGAAAGTCTCCTCCAATATCATATGGAACTCTAAGTAATAGGGAAAGTCTCCCCCTATCTTCATCTTTCGAGCCAAGTCAAATCTAGAATTTTGCATTGAAATACATTTTGGGGCGAGTTCTAGACAACATGTACATACAAGAATGAATCAAATCCTTTCCGTACAAGGCATTACAATCAAACAAATTATCATACTAGTCTCAAAATCAATAAAACCAAATGTCTTTTGACTACTACAACGGGGAACTCCTGCTTTTCAATGATAAAGTCAAATATAGAATCTACAAATCATGACAAGAGATTGATTTTCAATTAACTTTTTCCCATTTTTGAAATTAATTTAAAAAACAAAGTTCCTTTGCTACTAAAAAATTGGTGCTCCCTCTTACAAAAGGTGCGATACAAGACTCAATTTAAATAAAACTTGGCATTTTCCCATAAGAAGGTTTCCTCAAATATATCATAGTGAACGCCAAGTCATAGGGAAAGTCTCCTCCTAATTTCATCTTTAGAGCCAAGTCAAATCTAGAATTTTGCCTTGAAATACATTTTGGGGAAAGTTCTAGCCAACATGTACATACAATAATGAATCAAATCCTTTACGCACAAGGCATTATAATCCAACAAATTATCATACTAGTCTGAAAATCAATAAAATTAAATGACTTTTGACTACTACAACAGGGAACTCCCGCTTTTCAATGATAAAGTCAAATCCAGAATATACAAATCATGACAAGAGATTGCTTTTCAATTAACTTTTTTCCATTTTTGAAATTATTTGAAAAAATAGAGTTCCTTTGCCTATAAAAAAATTGGTGGTCCCTCTAGCAAAAAGTGCAATACAAGACTCTATTTAAATAAAACTTGGCAATTTTCCATAAGAAAGTTTCCTCCAATCTATCATAGGGAACACCAACCTGGTTCGACAAAAAAAAGACTAGAAAAAATAAAATAAAAATAAAGATATTTTTCTCCTTGGGAAATAATTTTAGTATATACGAAAACCATGGTGTTTATTAAACTACAACTACTATTTACAAAGGCAAATTTGATTTATGCACCCAATATTCATTGAGAGAAAAAGGCCTTGTTTAAAGGCACTAAGCATGAATCTCAAACAAGCAAACACAAATAATAAAATAATTGAGGAAAGTAAGACCAACCTAGTTAACGCAGATGATCATCCACACTCTTTAATTAAAAAACTATAAAAAAAAAATCATACACACAAGCATGCCTAGCAAGACACAGTAAAACATTCATAAAAACACTAGGGTGAAATCAATTGTCAATTTGCAAAACAAAATGCAAAAATTGTCAACTTGCAAAACAAATTTCTAAACAACACAAATTAAAAATTAACACACAAACATCACAAATAACTTCAAGCTACCCCAAAAAAAAATTCATTGTCCCCAATGCCTTGCTTGTTCAATAAGGAAAAAGGGTAAAAGATAGACTACTCATACCCCTCCTGAGATGATGTTGCATATTGTACTTCGCAGGAGGTGGGATTCGTTGCGCCATTTTAGCACTCATTTGGCATATGGTTCATTTCCCCTTTCACCTTTTTTCCTTTTCCTTTTTAGCTACAGCTTCCATTGTTTTGACTTTGTTCTTGAGGACCTCAACTCTTGTTTTCAATTTGTCCATTTTTGAAATTAGTTCCCTCATGGAGTCTCCTAATGTGGAATTCAATATCGTCTCTTCCTTTGGCACATTTTATTCTTCGGTATCCTTCTGGTGATTATGGGTCTAGATCAAATGCATTCTTCTATTCCTTTTATGATAGTGCAGTCAGATTCATAATAGAAGTATGTGATAATTGTTGGGTGTAATAAAGGACCCTCAATGCTTAGGGCAACTTATCTGTCTTGGTCAGTCATGATCTCGTGTTCAAAAATTTCCAGTCCTTCGATAATTCAAGTCGCCATGATATAAGTCTACATTGAGCCCCGAAGATATTACATTCTTTCACACGAAGTAAAACCACACTTGTGCTTCAGAGAGCAAGTCTTGGAGGTGAATTTTTCCCTTAGTATGTACCCATCTATGTGATCCTATTGCAATTATTTTAGCCACCCATACGTGTTAATTGCCATTCTTGGATAGGATCGCTCAACCACCAGCAATGGAAGAACGCCTGGGGTGTGACATCAACTTCCTTTCCCATGAATAACACTAATGTGACTCTAGTGGGAATGTTAAGTCCATCTTGGTTTGCTTGTTGATCCAACCTTGTTCGGTATGAAACATAAAATTCCCACACCATCTAGGGAGGATATGGATTCGTAGGGTTGATAATATTTCTCCAATTATGATTCCTACTCTAGATCAGTATGTTCGGAAGATCATTCTTGAATGATTTAGCATCTAGAACCACTTCCTCTACAATTTTATGGTTGTTCTTAAAACGACGGTAGTAAGTTTCTATTCGAGATATCCCAAATTGTAGTTGATGAATAGATTGATCAACTTGGATAGCTAGTCTTCTACTCGATAAAGACATTATGCTCCAATACAATTGTAAGCCAGATCCAAATCAAAATCTTTACTTGGTAGTTTTCATAATATAAAGTAAAATAAATACACAAGAAGTTATAAAATAAAAATAATAGGAGTGTAAAAGGTATTTAATCAATTAAGGATCAAGGGATGTCGGCGTTTGATTAGTGGTACCAGATATCCTATAGTGACCTTCCAATGCAAGCGATGCCTTCATTTAGAAAACTCGCAACTACTTAGGCAGGTCGTCATCACACCAGAGTTTATCTAATAGAGACCTACATTTCACAAGTGATACACAAGTTCAATGTTCATGAATAGTGAAGTTCCTTACCCTACCGATGTTGCACCTGCGAAATGCAGGGGAACCATTGTGAAGCATAGACGCCTCAGAGGTGCCTTCTTGAAACAATCAATCAAATATCATAACAACACTTCGAAAATGAATTCCAATACATACTTAAACATCCCCAAAGGACTCACAAGGCAAACATAGCAAGCTTTTTGGTCAATTTCTCTTACAAAGGATGCTAATCCGTCTATCATAGAAAATTAATATCACACTAACAAGCTTATTCGTAAATTTCATTGTCACCACTAGAGTAATAATCACTCAAATTAGATAACAATCTCTAGGCAATGCTATTATTCACAAATTTCATCCCAAAAATCAAAGATTCAAATAATGACAATTTTGGCCCCTGGAATGACATCATCCATTTCATCATAGAACAATTTCATGCACTACGTAAATATAATGAATTACTCAGACTTCACCCTAAAACTCATATTTCAAGCCAAGTAAAGAAAATTTCACATGCTAAACTTCATATACACACATATTTGCATCATATCTAACAATTTTAACCACTAAAACCCTTTTCAAACATAAATTTTGAGTTGAATAAGTGGGTTTTGGAAGAACACTAAAAAGCATGAAATCCTTACCACATAATCACATTATTAAGCCTAAAATCAGAAAAGTAGAGTAACGAACCTGACTTGCAGATGGAAAGGATAAGAAGCAAGAGCTTATATGGGGATTTTTCAACTTTAAACTTCAAGAGAACTTCTTCAAAGAACAATTTTTCAGATTCTTGAGGTGGACACTATAACACCTCAGAATTTGGAAAGTCGAAAGAAAAAGGGTAAATGTTGGTTTCTGGCACCATTGCAGGTTCCACGACTCCAACCTACGGACTGTAGAATTCCTACTGGTCGTAGAAAGTGAATCGTAGGACCCTGAATTGAGTTTGGAAAATTAACTTTTTGAAGTTCGTCCTACTAGTAGCTAGGACTAGTCGTAGAAAGTTTGATGGGCCATAGGATGGTCCCGTAGAAGGGTCCCAGTCTTAGCAAAATTTTGGACTGAAAGTTGAAGTCTACAGATGGATTCTATGGACCGTAGAATGGTCTCATGGGAAATGATTGATTTTTTGGGCTTTGGAAGTTGGTTCTATGGTTGACTAGGATGCGCTGTAGGGTTTCTTACAGACCATAGGTCACAACCGTAGGGCTGTCTAGCAGTTATTTATTAATGGTATTGGGGTATTTTTCTATACATCTAATATATATACTATGTTATTTTGACCGTTATTTCAAGACCTATAACTAACCTTCTACCCTAAAATATTCCCCAACTCTCTCGTTCACTCAAACCCCTAAATTCTCTCCAAAGGTTTTCTTCAGAAATTCTCTCTCTAGATTAAGGAAGAAAAGCTAAGGTTGTCAAGTCAAGTCTCATTTTCACCATTTCTTTTGGGATTTGAATAGCAAGGTTTGTAGGGCTTCATCAATGGGTTTCATTCTCCCATCGAGCCCCGAGGTTTCTCAATTCTCAAAATTCAATTTATATCAAAGTGATTAGGTTTTCATTCAATTCTTCATGGGTTCATTTGGAGTTGATTCAATTGTTCAATTTTGGTCTTATTATGATTATTTCTACTTAATTACATGCTTCCCAATTAACTATGAACCCTAATTTACATAAATTTATGAAGAAGCTTGAATCTATGAATGATGTTTTTATGAAGTTATGCATGATTTATAAAAATAAAGGTTTTATGATCTAGGTTGCTTTAAAATGACCATCAACGAAATTCTAAAAGGATTTTCTCACATATTAAGGGATCATGTCTTGGTGAAAGGTTTTCTCACTTAAACTTGATTCAAGATTTAATGAGCTACTTTATGATGTTTAAGCTTGGATTAGTATTTGAATTATGTTTTTTCCATGTATGATGATAACTTTATGAAAATGACTATTCCATTGGAATTTAACTTTGCACCAAGATAACTTTGAGGTGTAGGCTCAAATAAGGTAGTCTCTAATAGCAATCTCTAGTTCTAAACTACGTGCCCCTATAGGTTTGCCTTAAATGGCCTAGCTAGTGGATCCACATATAGCACATGATATGATACGGAGTTCTACTGTGGCAAGTAGACTCTCCTTTATCGGTGTGGGAGTTATATCAGATTTCATGCTATAGCTCACATGGTCTATTGTCGGTTAAAGCTAATATCCCACAAAATTATCTATGTTTTCTATTAAGGTTTAATGAAGCTTTCTTCATGATTTTTAAGATGCAATAGCCATGTTCATGATTTATAATTCTCTTTAAAAAGGTTTTACTATGCTTTAGATGTGCCATGCATATCATGTTTTCGATTATGTCCCCTTATTATCATGTTTCATGTTTTATTGTATTTCCCTCATACTTAGTACATTCCATGTACTAATGCGTATATGTGCCTACATTGTTTCACTAATGTAGGGCTTGACAATTCCTCTCCCTCCGTTCGTGGCTAGTTGATCACTTGGTGAGTCCTCATACTCCGAGGACGATGTTGCCTTTATTGCTTTCTTGTGTCTTTATGTTTCGGATGTTGTACGTGGTGTACAGGTTACATCCCGACCACTTCTTTTGATGTTAGTAGAAAGGCTTGTCAAGACTATGTTTGACTTCCACTTTTCAATGTCGAACTCTCTTATTGATAAAAAAAATCTCCTACTTTTTCTATTATATTGTGTATATGTATGTTTGGTGGCTTGTGTAGGGGCCTCTCGGGGTCTTATATGCCATGGCACTTATAGGGTGTACTTTTTGTTGTGACAGGTATTGAGTTGGCAATGGGGAAGAAGTGTTTATATATAGAAAGATAAATTAGATGGGCAGTTTGACAATTGAGAAACTAAAGGGTTTTGAAAAATGGATGAATGTGGGTATGCAGGTTAAAGGGAATAAATAAAGAAGAAGGTCAGGGTTTTAAGGGTTTTGGGCTTTGGAAAAGGTTGGTCAAAGTATGGTCTTTGAATTACACAAGTTTCAAAATTAAAAACCCTCTTTTCACCTGACTTGCGTGTGATGGATGGCACACCAATTGGAAACGACATCGTGTTGCTCACAGAGCAGGCCTTGTGAATTGATGTCAGAGTATTAAGTTGGATTGGCGTTTCGACTGGCATTGTACAATATTTAATTGATGGTTCACCAGCTAAATGCATATTCCAAAGAGTTTTCTTGTGGTATCTGAAGGTACTTGTGCTTAACTAGTGGTGTACAACACACAATCGATGTTTCACCTATTCGGCGTTGATGGCTTATACGCTCAATTTTTTATATTCTCAACTTAGCATCCTTTTATTCACCCCTAAAATACACCAGCAACAACAAAAAGTGAAATAAAAAAAACACATTGGTTGCCTCCCAAGAAGCGTTTGATTTAACGTCACAACCAACACATGACCTCACTATCACCTAATATCGGGTGGTAATTCCCTTTCTCGTGGATCTTCCACGAGCTCATCCACAAAGTCATTAACCAATATTATCCTCCATTCTCCATGTGATTTTATAGGCAGGTCCACCTTGAACATCACCGGCTCATCACAAATTCTAAATTGGAGCTCACCAATCTCCACATCAACAATAGCTATTCCCGTAGAAAGAAATGGTCGGCATAAAATGATAGGCACCTCTAAATCTAAATAGCAATCCAATACCTCAAAATCCACCGACAAGATAAACATATCTCTTTGACTAACATATCAAATAGTATAACAATCAGCCTCTTGATAGAACGATCCCCCATCAATAGACTCATAGGAGTAGGCTTGGGATTCCTGAGGCCTAATTTTTTGAAAATTAGAGGCAGCATAAAATTGATACTTGCCCCCAAATCACACAAGGATTTTATAAAATTCTTGCACCCCAAGTAGTGCACGGATAGTGAATGCACCAAGATCTTCCTTTTTGTGGAAAATGAATTTGCCATCACAACATTGCAATGGTGAAACATTCTGATTAGGATCACATTCAACACCCTCTTTTTTTGTAGCAACTCTTTCATAAATTTTGAATATCCTGGAATTTGTAACAGAGCATCAATTAATGGAATATTCACTGACAATTTGATAAGTTGATCTACAAACTTTTTGAAATGTTCATCTTCTTTCTTCTTAATTTTCCTTACAAGATAAGAGGGGGACACTTAGGCTCGTCACCCTTAGCAGATGTATCCTATGTTTCTTCCTCAACATCAACTATCACTTTAGGAGTATCACTCTCATTTTCTTCATGAACATTGATTTTTTCCATCATGGAAAACTCTTCATGAATCATATCACGAATAGGTTGATCAAATTGTAACTCCTCATCAACTTCTTTGTTAGCACCTTCATTTGGCACTACCTTGGGTCCTCAAAATATCTTACCACTCCTTGTGACTATTGTCGTGCAATGTCCATAATTCATCGGGTTTGGGAGAGTATCACTTGGGACTGTGTCTTTTTCTCTTGGATTCATTTAAGTGGATAGATTGTTCATTTGAGTCTTTAAATGCTTCATTGAAGCGGAGTGAGAGCTAACGGTTTGAGTTAAATTCAAAATATCACTTTTTACTTCTTTGACCCCATTGTCTATAGACCCAACTCCTTTCAAAATTCTATTCAACATCTCTTCAATTTTGGAACCGGCTGGGTCACTTAAACTAGCTTGAGTTTGGAAAGTGTCACGATCCAGAGGTATACCCTAGACGTAACATGGCATACAAGACCCTGAGAGGCCCCATATAAGCCACTTAGCTTTCATAGTCAAGATAATCGAAAATTGGTAAAATTTAAAACATTTTCAACAACATCAAAGTCTTTATAAAACGAAGAGGAAGTCTCATACAACTGTCTCAAAACCATCTAATACAAAAAATTCATTAGGACATAGCCCATACAACAATGTTCAAAACATAAAATCAAAAGAACATAAGGAATTGGTTGTCAAATCCTCGAATACTATGAGGACTCACCAATCTTCAATTCTTGCCTCTACTAAGATCCTAGCCATGGGGATGAGAGTCGGGAACGCCGAACCCTACATTTGAATAAGAAATGAAGGCAAGAGTATGATTAGTACAAGAATATACTAAATATAATAGCTTGCATAAACATCAACATAAGCATAACAGTTAGACAATATAAGTCATAAGCATAATCAATGCACATAATAGATCATCATAACATGTAAGGAATACTTCTTACAGTAACCTCAAAGCATACTTAGCCAAGACATAGGTAATCCTCCACTAGTCTTGCTCGTCATAGAAGGCAACCTTAGGCCATCATCCAAGCTCATCACCTATCATTCTTACCTTTAGCTTATCTTTTATAGACATGGGTAATCACCTCTTTGCATTCCTATAAATGCTCATGGGTAGTCGCCTCTTGCCTTACATAAAGGATCATGGGCACTCGCCTCCATGTCCATCTTATGGGTTTATGGGTACTCGCCTCCATGTCTAACATCATATGACATAGTTACTTGCCTTCATATCATTTTATATGGAATCATGGGTACTCGCCTCCATGTCCTTTCATCATAAGACACGGGTATTCGCCTCCACATCTTTCAATAAGGGATCATGGGTAATCGCCTCCATGAACAACATCATAATAGGAACGTGGGGAGTCACCTCTTGTTCAATTCTAAGGAATATCGGAAATCGCTTCATATCCTTCTCATTTTGAGGTCAAGGGTAATCGCCTCTAGCCTCATCAATTTCTTAGTCTTTAGTCTAGATTCATTTTAGGTGAGCAATCCTTTCAACCTAGAATCATTCAATGTGAGAAAGTCTTTCACATTCATACATAAGAAATTCATGTGGGAACTATCCCTTCCATAACAAATACATCAATAATCAAAAATTCATAACATATGCTTTATTCTCAAAGCACTACATCTCATAATCATCATATATGCTTCAGTCTCAAAGCAATTCATACTATCATCATATATGCTTCAATTTCAAAGCAATCTAATCATAAATCATCATGCATGCTTCAATCTCAAAGCACTTCTAATGTTTCTCATCAATCCTATAAGAATACATCTAAACCCATAAATTCTCCTTTCATGGCATAAAACCCATTTACATCAATTTTATCTTTCTAGACATGGGTTAGGCATGGGTACATGTAAATTCATCCTAAAAACATGTATTCCTATCAATTCATGCATAAACAATCATAACCCAATCGTTTGGATCAACATTCATCAATACCCACAACATTAGAAGAAAACCCTAACTCAAATTGGGGAATTTCTACTTTTCAATTGGGGAAATCTTGGGGGCTCCATGGATGAAAGGTTCCATAGATGAAAAGTCATCATACCTTACTAACAGAGCCCACAAATGCTTAAGGATTGGAGACTTTTCCTTGATCCTAGCTTCAACTCTTTCTTCTTTTTCAAGTTCTAGAGAGAGAAATATTTGGAGAGGAAAACCCAATTTCTTTGGTGAGTTTGAGAGAATGACTTGAATGGGTGAGTTTTGGGGTTAAAACCACTTATATAGGGGTCGTAGGCTTGGGTAAAACGACATAGTATTATTTTAATTAAAACTGGAAAAGACCCATGTGCCCCTAACTGAAAGCTGTCGAATCGCCATTCACGAGTGGCATCACGAGCCGTCAAGGGCCACACGGCCCGTAGTGGTGCCTGTGGTCTTTGACCAGTGGCTAGGCTTGCAACCACTCAACCCCTCCTAAACCCAACTCTTGACCACGACCAGTCCCACGGCCCGTAGTGGCCTTTACGAGCCGTTTAGTGGCTCGTGGGAGGGCCTAACATTTTAGGCAGTTTTGGGAGCTCACTGTCTGACCTCCACGGGCACCACCACGAGCCGTCATGGTGCTCTTGGGAGGTGAACCTCCCTTGTCTAGTTACTACCCAAGCTCCACGACCACCAAAATGAGTCGTGGTGCCCTTCACGAACCGTGTGGGCCTTCGTGGAGGGTGCCAAGGCTCAAATCTCTAGGTCTTGACTTAGAACTTATCCCCTAGCTAAGCCTACTAGATTCTGAGGTGTTACATTATCTCCCCCTTGGAAACATTCGTCATAGAATTGAATTCTAGACACCTGTTGGAAGAAAAGACTCAATACTAGCAGCCCATCATGCATGCAATCTCATCTAAATGCACAACTCAAGGTGGAAACATCGACTCTAAGTTAAACATACTCAATGCACTATAAGGAAGGTAGGAACTAGACCTAGCAACCTAATATGCATGAAATTCCAAAATTTCTCGTTTTAAAGGAGGAACTGCCATCTCCAAGCTAAAAGCATGCTTAACATAATCTCATCAAGCCTATATGCAATCTATACTCAAAAGCATAGCTACGACATGTTCAAAAATTGATCTCATGAAGTCTATAGGCACTCAATGCATAACAACATGAGGAAAATCAATAATGTAAACTCATTTTCTTTCAAAACATAAGTTTTTTATGAACATGCATAACATAAGGAAATCATGGGAATATCTAAAACACATATGACATCAAACAAGGGTAAATCATGAGGAACTCATTAGCTCAAGTTAGAGTAGGAGTAGAAGAAAAAATATGATGATATCGGGACATCATATTGGCCTTGGCCTCACAAGTAGCACCCTCAATTAAATGATTCCTCCACAATACTTTCACGGAATCAACTTCCTTGTTTCTAGACCCCTAGATGTAACATGGCGTACTAGACCCCGAAAGGCCTAACACAAGCCACTTAGCATATCATAACATAAAGCAAAAATAGAAATGATGCGGAAATTTTAAAACTCTTTTCCAATACAATCGAAGTCTCATAAAACAAAGCGGAAGTCTTTAACACTTTGTCTCAAACCATCTAAACTCAACTTGAATAAAAATTTGGGACGCAGCCCATACAATAGTCTTAAACAGAAAAGAAAAGACATAAAGGAAATAGTGGCTATCCTCGATGCTATGAGGACTCACCAATCTTCAACTCCTTTGCACTACTAGCAACCTAGCCTCAAAGATGGAACTCAATATCATCAAACCCTACATTTGATAAGAATGTAGGCAAGAGTATGGGTTAGTAGAATAATGTACTAAATATGATAGCTAGCATAAATCATCAACATAAGCATATAAGAGGCATTAGTCAACATAAGACATATACCATAATCATAAGAGACAATAACATAAGTCATAAGCATAAGAGACATCATCATAAGACATAGGCTATAAGCATAAGAGATAACCACATAATCATAAGCATAATCTCCAACATAGACATAATATAAGAATTAGTCATCATAAGGCATGAACCTTGAACATAGGAGATACTTCATATTCATAGCATAGTCAATACTTAGTTCTTCATAACATAATAGAAACACTCCATAAGTCGCTTCAAGTCATACTTGTGCAATGCATGGATAAGACCCCATAATCTCACCCACACTAAGTACCACCTTAGGCCATCATACATACTTACAATCTTTGATCTCATCCTTAGCTTATTCATCATAGAGAAGGAAATCTATCACCTTTAGTCAATCATATCATGGAAGGCAACTATAGCAACAATCTATCAAGACATACATCATAAGCATAAGTCATAAGCATATTCATTACATATTTCATCATACGTAAGAGGAACATATCATAGCTACCCATGCAATGCATGAATAAGATCTCATAATCCCATCCATGCTAAGTAAAGCTTCTTGAGTAACCATAATTCATAATTCATATTCTTATTGTGGTCGTGGGAATTAGCCTTAACCGACATAGACCATGTGAGCTTAACATGGAATCCGGTGTTGCCCACACTGAAAAGGATTGTCCTACTTGCCTAAGGTAAGACCATGGTTTGTTAGCTTTAGGTAGATCCAATAGCTAAATAACCTACAGGGGTACGTAGTTTATGGGATAAGGAGATCGCTACTAGAAACCCGCCCTTTCTGACGGAGGAGCTTCCATCTCAAGAGATTGCTTCAAGGAATCCGCCCTTTCTGACGGGAGAGATTCCTTCTAGAAACCCGTCCTTTCTAATGGAGGAGTTCCCATCTCACATCAATATCCACTCGGTGCTAAGCATATTTCCCATGGGGTACTTGTTAAGTCATAACTTGTTTCATTAGAATAGCTCATTAGATCATGCATGTGAATAACCTTTCACCGTCCATGTCTACATGTAGCATTAGATTCAATTAGGTGAAAATTGCCTTTCAACCTTAGAATCTTCATTATGTGAGAAAATCTTTTACATCATGTTCATTATGTATTCATGAGAATAGCCTTTCAATGAATCACAACAACATTATCATAATCATGGACACTTCATTCATAGTCATGCATAAGTGTGTGTATGAGAATAGCCTTTCAACAACACCACAATTACATCATAGTCATAATCACTTTACTCTCAAAGTGTTCTTAAAGCATATAAGTCTCATAAAACATGCATAATATCCTATTTTTCCCTTTCAAGGGTCAAGGATCATATTCAATCAACACATCTAGAATTCACTACATTAGACATGGATATAATCATAATTCCTGAAATCAATTTACTTCATGCATAATATCATATACTCATAATATAGGTCATGTGGGTGAAGTCCTTCCACAATAATACCTTATACAAATCAACATACATAATAGCTTCATTCTTAAAGCCTTAACATTCTTAGTTCATTCATATTAGCTTTTAACCTCAAAGCCCTAGAAATCACATTCATACTACAAGCCTTACTCTCAAGCAATACTTCACATGGTCATCATATGTGCCTAATTCTCAAGACAATCTAACCACATGCTTCATTCTTAAACAACTATAGTCATATATCATCATGTAAACTCAATCTCAACACTACTTAATCATGATCCATCATATAAGCCCTAATCTAATGAATTCATATTTACAAGCTTTACCTTTAAGCAATTCATACTTAAGTACTCTAATCTCAAGTAATTCATAAAGAAATTCATCAATCTTAGAAGGACACATCTAAGCCATCAATTTCCTCTTTCATGGCATAAAACCAAACCGTATCAATTTCACCCTAGAATCTTAGGTGAATTAAGAATACATGTATAATCATACTAAAAACATGTAATTACATCATAAACAATCATAAACGACCATTATCCACTCAATTTGATCAACATGCAACAATACCCACAATATAGGAAGGAACCCTAACTAGAATTGGGAATTCATCTTCACAATATGGGGAAACATGGGGGATTCATGGATGAAAGAAATCCATGAATGAATAAACCATCATACCTTTATTATAAAGCCTAGAAAGCTTGAAACAATGGAGTCTTGACCTAGCTTGAACCCTCTTCTTCTTCTTCTTCTTCTTCCTCCTCTTCTTCTTCTTCTTCTTCTTCTTCTTCTTCCTCTTCCTCGTCTTCCTCTTCTTCTTCCTCTTCCTCTTCCTCTTCCTCTTCCTCAAGACTAGCTTGAACCCTCTCCCTCTCCCTCTCCCTCTCCCTCTCCCTCTCCCTCTCCCCCTCCTCCCCCCTCCCCCCTCCCCCTCCCCCACCCCCTCCTTCACTTTCTAGAGAGAGAATACTTGAGAGGGAATTGGGTTTCTTTTTGCTGAATTGAAATAATGATTTGGAATCACTTAATTAAGGATCTAAATTCCTTATATAGGTGGTTTAAACTAATAAAAAACGACACTACTTAATCCCTAATTAATTATGGAAAGACCCCTTAGCCCCCAACATAACCGACTTAAGGACCACCACTGCCTCACCCACGAGACCACGCCCACGGGCCGTGCTGGTCAAGCGTGGGTGGGTTTACTGGAAGTTGGTTTTGAGGTCTTGACCCACGACCCCACACCCACGGGGCGTGGGTGGACCAACGGGGCGTAGGTCCCCCTCGTGAGTGGACTATTTTTGGGCAGATTTTTGGGTAGTTTCTAGGGTCCTTTGGTCCTTGGGGAGTCGTACCTTGATGTTCTAACCCTAAACCCTTGATTTCCAAAACTATGAAGTAAACTGAGTACCTCGATCGAATATAATGGATAAGGGCACTCCATGCAACCTTATAATTTCCCTCAAATACAACTTAGCATAATCTTCGACCGAGTAAGAAACTTTGACGAGAATGAAATGGGCTGATTTTTTCATTCGGTCTACTATAACCCAAATCGAATCATATTGTCACCGAGTACGAGGCAAACCAACTATGAAGTCCATATTCAAATCTTCCCTCTTTCAAGTAGGAATACTAATGTCTTGGGATAAACCTCCCGGTTTCTAATGCTCAACTTTCACTTCTTGGCAATTATGACACTTAGCCACAAATCCCTCAATATCCTTCTTCATCCCATTTCATCAATAGATCTCCCGCAAATCACGGTACATCTTGGTGGCTCCCGGATGAATTGAATACCGAGAACTATGGGCTTCTGACAAGATCTGTTCCCTTAAGTCATCAACATCGAGGACACACAATCGACCTTGATATCTAAGTACACCATCTCCCCCTTGGGAGAAAGCCTCTATGGACTTCTTAAGAACTGCTTCTTTAAATTCTACTAAAGTCGGATCAAGACATTGTTTGGCTTTCACATCTGTCACAAAAGATGATTCTGAACCATTATGAACCATACAACCACCCTTGGTGGAGTCCATCAACCGAACACCCAATCGGGAAAACCTATGTACATCTCGTACCAATTCTTTCTTATCTTCCTCCACATGGGAAACACTACACATTGATAATTGGTTAAGAGCATTCGCCACCACATTCACCTTACCGGGGTGATAGAGAACACTCATTTCATAATCCTTAAGTAACTCAAGCCACCTTCTTTGGCGAAGATTCAGATCCTTCTGATTAAACACATATTGCAAATTCTTGTGGTCGGTAAACACATCTACATGCACACCGTACAAATAATGCCTCCAAATCTTTAAGGCAAAAATCATTGCCTCTAATTCAAGATCATGGGTAGGATAATTTTTCTCATGAACCTTAAGTTGCCTTGAAGCATAGGCAATGACTTTCCCATTTTGCATAAGGACACATCCTAACCCAATTCTCGAGGCATCAGAATAAACAACAAAACCATCCGTCCCTTCCGGTAAAGTCAACACCGGAGCGGAAGTAAGTCTATCTTTCAATTCCTCAAAACTCTTCTCACAAGCTTTGGACCATATGAACTTAGCCTTCTTTTAAGTCAAAGCTGTTAATGGAGAGGCGATGGAAGAAAACCCCTCAACAAACCTTATGTAATAACCAGCTAAACCTAAGAAACTTTTAATGTCCGAAGGGGATAAAGGTCTAGGCCAATTCTTAACCGCATCGGTCTTCTTAGGATCTACTTCAATACCCTCACTCGAAACAATATGGCCAAGAAAAGCTACGGACCTTAGCTAAAACTCACATTTGCTAAACTTTGCAAAGAGTTGTTGGTCCTTGAGGACTTGCAACACAATCCTCAAATGGTTGGTGTGATCATCCTCATTTCTCAAATAAATCAATATATCATCAATTAACAGAATAACGAACATATCAAGGTATTGTCTAAACATCCTATTCATCAAATCAATAAATGTCGCCAGAGTGTTAGTCAAACCAAACGACATCACCAAAAACTCATAATGACCATACTGGGTTCTAAAAGTCATTTTTGGAATATCATCATTTTTCACCCTCAATTGGTGATAACCCGAACTAAGGTCAATCTTGGAAAAGTAACTCGCTCCGTGGAGTTGGTCAAACAAATCATCTATTCTTGGAAGAGGATACTTATTCTTAATGGTCACCTTATTCAATTGTTGATAGTCAATACACTTACGGAGCGAACCATCTTTCTTCTTAACAAGCAAAATTGGAGCACCCCATGGAAAGATACTCGATCGGATGAAACCCTTATTCAACAAATATTTCAATTGTTCCTTTAATTCCTTAAGCTCTACTAGAGCCATTCTATAAGGAGGGATAGAAATAGGCTGCGTATCTGGGAGAAGGTCAATACCAAAATCTATTTCCCTTTCGAGAGGAATACCGGGTAAATCATCTAGGAACACTTTCGGATACTCATTCACAACGGGGACCGACTCAAGAATAGGGGTTCCAGAATCCATTTCCCTCACCCTAACTAGATGGTACAAGCAACCCTTAGAAATCATCTTTCTAGCTTTAAGACATGAAATAAACCGACGTTTCATCATAGAATTTCCCCCCTCCCACTCTAGGACAGGCTCATTCGGAAACTGAAATCGGACTACATGGGTTCTACAATCAATAAAAGAATAACAAAAATGCAACCAATCCATCCCAAGGATAACATCAAAATCTAGCATATCAAGCTCTACCAAATCAACAAGAGTAACTCTATGGGATAAGGAAATGGGACACTTTCTATAGACCCTCTTAGCCATAATAGAATCACCAACAGGAGTAGAGACAGAAAAAGGATCTAACAACACATCAGGAAGCATATCAAATCTCATAGCCACATATGGCGTCACAAAAGACAAGGTAGCACTGGGATCAAGTAAAGCATAAAAATCAAGTTGAAAGACTTCCAACATACCAGTAACCACATGGGGAGAACCCTCTTGTACACCACGAGTCTGAAGAGCATAGAACCTATTTTGCTTGGGTGCACTAGTACCCGAACCACTTGGACCGGATGAAGGATAGGGTTGAGCCCTACGACGACTATCTCCCTCATTCTTAGCAACTGAAGGACAATTCCTTATCTTGTAATCCGTCTTACCACAACCAAAACAAGCATTGGAACCCGCTAGACATTTACCTTCATGGTTTCTTCCACACTTAGCACAATTGGGCAAAGAAGGCCCATTACCACCTCCTTGAGGTTTAGGGTTAGACACCCTTTCCTTGTTGAGCTTAGAAGCATTAGAGGAACCTTGCCCGGAAAACCTTTGTCGATACCTTGGACGACCATGTCCATCGGACCTCGTATGATAGAAATTACCATCACCGGTTCTAGACCTCTTGTTCTCCTTAGACCTCTCTTTAAGTTTCTCCTCTTCAATCTGTTGGGCATGAGTCATAAGATGAGCAATATCCATGTCATGGACAAGCATAGTCGTACGGCACTCTTTCACTACCAAGTCGGACACACCCAAAACGAACTTGCTCATCCTTTCCATAGAGTCGGCAACTATAGAAGGAGCATATTTTGACAATTGAGTGAATCTCAAGGCATATTCTTTCACACTCATATTTCCTTGTCGGAGATTAATAAACTCAAGAACTTTTGCCTCTCTCATATCAAGAAGAAAGAATCTATCAAGAAAAGCATACTTGAACCTTTCCCATTATAGGGGACCCGCATCTACCGGTCTTGCTTCCTTCCATTGGTTGAGCCAAATTTGAGCAACGCCCTTAAGTTGATAAGCGGCCGATTCCGCCTTTTCCACCAGAGTCACTCCCATAATAGTCAAGATATGGTAAACCTCATCAATGTACTCTTGAGGATCTTCCTCAACCTTAGAACCATAGAATTTTAGAGGATTCATCCTAGTTAAGTCCTTCACTCTAGATGTCGTCGTACCCATATTTGGGTTCACGGGGTTCACAACCTCTCTATTAGTTTGGGTCTTCGCGGATTGAGCCAACACTTGCAAAGTAGTCCTAAACTCCGCATTAGTCACTTGCTCGGCCAAAGGGTCAACCAGAGCTTGAAGAGGAGCTCATTGACCAAACTCTTCTCCCTCATTCCTTCTAGCGAAAGCCCTTCTAGTAGTCATATCTTGTACGCCATTGGATAATGATTAGGAGAGAGACCTTATAGAGTTAAACTCTATCGCACGACTTAGAGTAATGAAGAAGTGAAGTTTCCTAAGCATCTTGTAGCCTCTCTTTCATAAATGTGGCACGCTTCACACTTATGAATAAGACTCTACTTGACGTGGTTTTGAGACATCCTAGAACCATTCTAAACTTTGCTCTGATACCAAGTTTGTCACGACCCAGGGGTACACCCTAGAAGTAACATGGCATACAAGACCCCGAGAGGCCTCATATAAGCCACTTAGCTTTCATAGTCAAGATAATAGAAAATCAATAAAATTTAAAACATTTTCGACAATATCAAAGTCTTTGAAAAATGAAGCGGAAGTCTCATACAACTGTCTCAAAACCATCTAATACAAAAGATTCATTGGGATACAACCCATACAAGAATGTTCAAAACTTAAAATCAAAAGAACATAAGGAAATAGTGGTCAAATCCTCGAATGATATGAGGACTCACCAATCTTCAATTCTTACCTCTACTAAGATCCTAACCACGGGGATGAGAGTCGGGAACATCGGACGCTACATTTGGATAAGAAATGTAGGCAGGAGTATGCGTGAGTACAAGAATGTACTAAATATGATAGCTTGCATAAACAGCAACATAAACATAAGAGTTAGACAATATAAGTCATAAGCATAATCAATGCACATAATAGATCATAAGAACATGTAAGGAATACTTCTTAAAGTAACCTCAAAGCATACTTAGCCAAGACATAGGTAATCCTCCACTAATCTTACTCATCATAGAAGGCAACCTTAGGCCATCATCCAAGCTCATCACCTATCATTCTTACCTTTAGCTTATATTTTATAGACATGGATAATCACATCTTTGTCTTCTTATAAAGGCTCATGGGTAGTCGCCTCTTACCTTACATAAAGGATCATGCGTACTCGCCTCCATGTCCATCTTATGGGTTCATGGGTACTCGCCTCCATTCCCAATATCATATGACACGGGTATTCGCCTCCATATCATTTCATAAGGAATCATGGGTACTCGCCTCCATGTCCTTTCATCATAAGACATGGGTATTCGCCTCCACATCTTTCAATAAGGGATCATGGGTAATCACCTCCATGCCCAACATCATAATAGGAACGTGGGGAGTCGCCTCTTATTCAATTCTAAGGAATATGGGAAATCGCCTCATATCCTTCTCATTTATAGGTTAAGGGTAATCGCATCTAGCCTCATCAATTTCTTAGTCTTAAGTCTAGATTCATTTTAGGTTAGAAATCCTTTCAACCTAGAATCATTCAATATGAGAAAGCCTTTCACATTCATACATAAGCAATTCATGTGGGAACTATACCTTCCACAATAATTACATCAATAATCAACAATTCATAACATAAGCTTTACTCTCAAAGCATTACATCTCATAATGTAACACCCCGGATTTAGAAAAGGTGAAATCCTCACTTTGTAGTCTACTAGGCAATCCGCCAAGACTACTTGGCGATCCGCCAAATGGACCCTCCTCGCCCTTTAGGTTGGTCCGTACTAGCCACCATTCAATAATTTTGGGTGAGCCAAGTCGCGCTCACCGTTCCAGTCGCCGCCTAGCCAAAGTCCCTTCCCCATCACCTAGTGGTCTACCTCCTTGAAGTGACTTAATGTAAAATTAGGCGAGCCAAGGGCTCACTTGGAGAGTCGCCAAGTGCCCTTAGGCGAACCTCAGCGAGCAGAACTTGTGAGTTTTAAGGTATTTTGGGTCGTTATGGATTTATTTTAATTCGATACTATGTCGTTTTACCCTACATCTAAGGACCTATATAAGCATCCTCCTCTCAACTTTCCCCAAATTAAGACCCATTCTCTCAAGATCTAAAACAAATCCCAAAGTCTTCCTCTCAAATATTTCTCTCCCTAGAACTTGAAGAAGAAGAAAGAGTTGGAGCTAGGATCAAGGTCAAGTCTCCATTCCTCAAGCATTTGTGGGCTTTGTAATCAAGGTATGATGTCTTTTAATCCATTGAGTCCCTAATATTTCCCCAATTGAGAAGATGAAATTCTCCAATTTGAGTTAGCGTTTCTTTCAATGTTGTGGGTATTGATGAATATTGATCCAATTAAGTGGATTCTGATTGTTTATGATTGAATTGATAAAATTACATGTTTTTAGGATCAAATTACATGTACCCATGCTTAAATCATGTCTAGAAAGATGAAATCGATGTAAATGGGTTTTATACCATTAAAGGAGAATTTGTGGGTTAGATGTCTTCAAGCTAGGATTGATGAGATACATTAGAATTGAAGCCTATATGATGAATCATAATTAGTATTGCTTTGAGATTTAAGCTTATGAGATGATTATGATATTGAATTGCTTGAGATTGAGCATATAGACTGACTATGAGATATAGGGCTTTGAGAGTAAAGCTAGTGTTGTCAAATGTTGACTATTGATGTAATTGTTGTGGAAGGGATAATTCCCACAAAGATTTCTTATATTATGAATGTGAAAGGCTTTCTCACATTGAATGATTTTAGGTTGAAAGGATTTCTCACCTAAATATAATGTAATGCTAATGTCTAAGATATTGATGAGACTAGAGGCGATTACCCATGACCTCCAAATGTGATGGATATGAGGCGATCACCCGTATTCCATGAAATAGGATAAAGAGGCGATTACCCTTATTCATTAAAGTTGAACAAGAGGCGACTCCCGATGTTCTTAAGATATGATTGGACAAGAGGCGAATACCCATGATCCTTATAGGATGACAAGAGGCGAATACCCATGTTACATGTTGTCCGACAAGAGGCGAGTACCCATGATCCATATGTTAAGAATGACTAGAGGCAAGTACCCATGATCCATATGTTAAGAAGGACTAGAGGCGACTACCCATGTTCCTTTATAGTAAGGCAAAGAGGCGATTCCCTATGTTTATAAAAGATAAGTTATACTATGTTATGATGAATGATGAGCTTGGATTGTTGCTTGAGTTACTTTCCATGATATGCATGACTAGAGGTCGATGACCCAAGTCTTGACTAAGGAAAAGTTGAGGTTACTTCAAGAAGTATTCATCCTATGTCATGATGATTTATGTGCATTTATTATGCTTATGACCTACGTTGTTATCTCTTACGTCTAGGTTGATGTTTATGTTAGCTATCATATATAGTACATGTTTGTACTAACGCAAACTCTTGCCTACATTTCTTATCCAAATGTAGGGTCCGGTGATCTCGACTCTCATCCCCGTGGCTAGGATCTTTGTAGAGCAAGACGTGAAGAATGGTGAGTCCTCATAGCATTCGAGGATTTAGCCACCACTTCTCTTATGATCTTTCATTTCATGTTTTTAACATTCTTGTATGGGCTGTGTCCCAAGATATTCATGTTTTAGATGGTTTGAGACAAGATGTAATAGACTTCCACTTTTGATTTGAAAACTTTGATGTTGTTGAAAATGTTTTAAATTTATATTCATATCTACTATCTTATGTTGTGAAAGCTAAGTGGCTTATATAAGGCCTCTCAATTGTCAAAGTATGTTCCTTCTATAGTTGTCGACTCTAGGGCAAGGATGAGCAAGTTTATTTCAGGTGTGTCTGAATTGGTTGTAAAAGAGTGTCGTACGGCTATGCTTGTCCATGACATGGACATTTCTCGTCTCATGGTCCATGCCCAACAGATTGAAGAGGAAAAGCTCAAAGAGAGGTCTAGAGAATCAAAGAGGGAAAGAACGGATGATGGTAACTATTCACACTCTAGGTCCGGTGGACGTGGGCGTTCAAGATTTCGACAAAGGTTTTCCGGGCAAGATCCTTCTAAGGCTCCCCCAAGGTCCAACAATGAAAGGGTGTCTAACCCTAAGCCTCAAAGAGGTGGTAATGGGTCTTCTATGCCTAATTTTACTAAGTGTGGAAGAAAGCATGAAGGTAAATGTATAGCGGGTTTCAATGCTTGCTTTGGTTGTGGTAAGACGGACCACAGGGTAAGAGATTGTCCTTCGGTTGCTAAGAATGAGGGAGATAATCATCGTAGGGGTCAACCCTATCCTTCATCCGGTCCAAGTGATTCGGGTTCGAATGCTCTTAAGCAAAATAGGTTTTATGCTCTTCAGACTCGATGTGAACAAGAGAGTTCTCCCGATATGGTTACCGGTACTTTGAAAGTTTTCCAAATTGATGTATATGCTTTACCTGATCCCGGTGCTACTTTGTCTTTTGTGACGCCATATGTGGCTATGAGTTTTGATGTGTTTCCCGAAGTGTTGTTAGAACCTTTATCTGTCTCTACTCATGTTGGTGATTCTGTGATGGCTGAGAGGGTGTATAGAAAATATCCCATCTCGTTATCCCATAGAGTTACTCTTGTTGACTTGGTAGAGCTTGATATGCTAGATTTTGATGTCATCCTTGGGATTGATTGGTTGCACTCTTGTTATGCTTCTATTGATTGTAGAACTCGGGTAGTCAAGTTTCAGTTCCCGAATGAGCCTATCCTAGAGTGGAAGGGGGGAAATTCTATGCCGAAAGGTCGGTTCATTTCTTATCTTAAAGCTAGAAATATGATTTCTAAGGGTAATGATCTACTCGGTATTCTTTCTAAGGGTAATGATCTACTCGGTATTCCTCCCGAAAGGGAAATAGATTTTGGTATTGACCTTCTCCCAGACATACAGCCTATTTATATTCCTCCTTATAGAATGGATCTGGTAGAACTTAAGGAGTTGAAAGAACAATTGAAAGACTTGTTGGATAAGGGTTTCATCCGACCGAGTATCTCTTCATGGGGTGCTCCGATTTTGTTTGTTAAGAAAAAAGATGGCTCACTACGAATGTGTATTGACTATCGACAATTGAATAAGGTGACCATTAAGAATAAGTATCCTCTTCCAAGGATAGACGATTTGTTTGACCAACTCCAAGGTGCAAGTTACTTCTCGAAGATTGACCTTAGATCAGGTTAGCACCAATTAAGGGTGAAAGAAGATGATATTTCAAAAACGGCTTTTAGAACCCGGTATGGTCATTATGAGTTTTTGGTGATGTCGTTTGGCTTGACTAATGCTCCGGCGGCATTTATGGACTTGATGAATAGGGTGTTTAGACAATACCATGACATGTTTGTGATTGTGTTCATTAATGATATTTTGATCTACTCAAGGAGTGAGGATGACCACATTAATCATTTGAGGATTGTGTTGCAAATTCTTAAGGACCAACAACTTTTTGCAAAGTTTAGCAAGTGTGAGTTTTGGCTAAGGTCCGTAGCTTTCCTTGGTCATATAGTTTCAAGTAA
The DNA here is from genome assembly GCA_029582245.1 of Solanum etuberosum. Taxonomy (NCBI): domain Eukaryota; kingdom Viridiplantae; phylum Streptophyta; class Magnoliopsida; order Solanales; family Solanaceae; genus Solanum; species Solanum etuberosum. The sequence continues at coordinate 108,150 of JAJONR010000939.1, forward strand.
GGGTATTGCGGTAGATCCTAAGAAGACGGATACGTTCAAGAATTGGCCTAGACCTCTATTACCTCCGGACATTAGAAGTTTCTTGGGTTTGGTCGGTTACTATAGAAGGTTTGTTGAAGGATTTTCTTCGATTGCCTCTCCTTTGAAGGCTTTGACTCAAAAGAAGGCTAAGTTCATATGGTCCGAATTATGTGAAAAGAGTTTTCAAGAGTTGAAAGATAGACTTACTTCCGCTCCGGTTTTGACATCACCGGAAGGGACGGATGGTTTTGTGGTATATTGTGATGCCTTGAGAATTGGGTTGGGATCTGTGCTTATGCAAAACGGAAAGGTTATTGCCTATGCTTCGAGACAACTTAAGGTCCATGAGAAGAATTATCCGACCCACGATCTTGAATTAGCGACGGTGGTTTTTGCCTTAAAGATATGGAGGCACTATTTGTATGGTGTTCATGTAGATGTGTTCACCGACCACAAGAGCTTGCAATATGTATTTAGTCAAAAAGATCTTAATCTTCGCAAAAAAAGGTGGCTTGAGTTATTGAAAGACTATGATATGAGTGTTCTCTATCACCCCGGTAAGGCGAATGTAGTACCGGATGCTCTTAGCCAATTGTCAATGGGTAGTGTTGCCCATGTAGAAGAAGATAAGAAAGAATTGGTATTAGATAAGCATAGATTGGCCCGATTGGGTGTTCGATTAGTGGATTCCATAGAGGGTGGTGTTATGGTTCACAATGGTTCTGAATCGTCTTTCTTGAGTGATGTGAAAGCTAAGCAATGTCTAGATCCGACTTTGGTAGAATTGAAGGAAGCGGTGCTCAAGAAGTCCGTTGAGGCTTTCTCCCAAGGGAGAGATGGTGTACTTAGATACCAAGGTCGATTATGTGTTCCAAATGTTGATGACTTAAGGGAACGGATCTTAACAGAAGCCCATAGTTCTCGGTATTCCATTAACCTAGGAGCCACCAAGATGTACCATATTTGCGGGAGATCTATTGGTGGAATGGGATGAAGAAGGATATTTCGGGATTTGTGGTTAAATATCCAAATTGTCAACAAGTGAAAGTTGAGTATCAGAAACTGGGAGGTTTATCCCAAGATATTAGCATTCCTACTTAGAAGTGGGAAGACTTGAATATGGACTTTATAGTAGGGTTGCCACGTACTCGGCGATAATATGATTCGATTTGGGTCATAGTAGACCGAATGATGAAATCGGCCCATTTCATTCCCGTCAAAGTTTCTTACTCGGTGGAAGATTATGCTAAGATATATTTGAGGGAGATGGTAAGGTTGCAAGGAGTGCCCTTGTCCATTATCTCTGATAGAGGTACTCAGTTTTGGAAGTCATTCCAAAAGGGTCTTGGCACGAAAGTGAAGCTTAGCATGGCTTTTCACCCACAAACTGATGGGCAAGCGGAGCGAACTATCCAAACTTTAGAGGATATGTTGAGGTCATGTGCCATCAATTTCAAGGGAAGTTGGGATGATCGCTTGCCATTGATTGAGTTTGCTTATAATAATAGCTACCATTCTAGTATTGGTATGGCCCCCTTTGAAGCTCTTTATAGTAGGAGGTGTAGATCTCCTATAGGTTGGTTTGAGGTGGGTGAAGTTGTCCTGATAAGACCAGAGATAGTTCATGAGGCTATGGAGAAAGTCTGACTTATTAGAGAGAGGTTGAGAACAGCCCAAAGTCGACAAAAGTCCTATGCCGATGTGAGAAGAAGAGACCTTGAGTTTGAGGTTAGTGATTGGGTCTACTTGAAAATCTCAACCATGAAGGGTGTGATGAGATTTGGGAAGAAAGGGAAGCTTAGTCCCCGATACATAGGCCCGTGATTTGGCAACAGTGCATATGGTGTTCCCTGTATCTATGCTTAAGAAGTGTGTTGGAGATCCGACATCCATAGTTCCCCTAGAAGGGTTGGGAGTTGATGAAAGTCTCTCTTATGAAGAGGTACCGGTTGAGATCTTAGACCGGCAAGTTAAGAAGTTGAGAAACAAGTAAGTTGCTTCCGTGAAAGTATTGTGGAGGAATCATTTAGTTGAGAGAGCTACTTGCGAGGCCGAGGCTGATATGATGTCCCGATATCCTCATCTTTTTTCTTCTACTCCTACTCTAGCTTGAGGTAATGAGTTTCCTCATAGTTTGCTCCTTCTTTGAAGTCAGGTGTCTTTTAGATGTTTCCATGATTTCCTTATGTTATGCATGTTCATGAAAACTTGTGTTTTGAAAGAAAATGAGTTTATATGATTGATTTTCCTCATGTTGTAGTGCATTGAGTGTGAGCTGCCTATAAACTTCATGAGATGAATGATGAACATGCTTTTGGAGAACGAATTGCATATGAGCTCCATGAGATTGTGTTGAGCATGTTTTTAGCTTGGAGAAGGTAGTTCCTCCTTGAACATAAATAAATTTTGAAATTTCATGCATATTGGGTTTCTAGATGTAGTTCCTACCTACCCTTGAGATGCATTGAGTATATTTAGCTTGGATATGAAGATCCTCCTTGGTTGTGTGCATTTAGATGAGTTGCATGCATGATGGGTTGCTAGTATTGAGTCTTTACTTCCGAAAGGTGTCTAGGAACGTCATTCGAGGACGAATGTTCCCAAGGAGGAGATAACGTAACAACCCGGATTTAGAAAATGGAAAATCCTCACTTTGTAGTCTAATAGGAAATCCGCAAAGACTACTTGGCGATCCTCCAAATGGACCCTCCTCGCCCTTTAGCTTGGTCCCTACTAGCCACCATTCTGTAATTTAAGGCGAGCCAAGTCGGGCTCGCTGTTCCAGTCGGTGCCTCAGCAAAGTCCCTTCCCCATCGCCTAGTGGTCTGCCTCCTTGAAGTGACTTAATGTAAAATTAGGCGAGCCAAGGGCTCATTTGGCCAGTCGTCAAGTGCCCTTCGGCGAGCCTCAGCGAGCAGAACTTGTGAGTTTTAAGGTATTTTGGGTCGTTATGGATTTATTTTAATTCGATACTATGTAGTTTTACACTAAATCTAAGGACCTATATAAGCATCCTCCTCTCAAATTTCTCCAAATTAAGACCCATTCTCTCAAGATCTAAAAGAAATTCCAAAGTCTTCCACTCAAATATTTCTCTCTCTAGAACTTGAAGAAGAAGAAAGAGTTGGAGCTAGGATCAAGGTCAAGTCTCCATTCCTTAAGCACTTGTGGGCTTTGTAATCAAGGTATGATGGATTTTCATCCATGGAGTCCCTAAGATTTCCCCAATTGAGAAGATGAAATTCCCCAATTTGAGTTAGGGTTTCTTCCAATGTTGTGGGTATTGATGAATGTTGATCTAATTGAGTGGATTATGATTGTTTGTGATTGAATTGATAAAATTACATGTTTTTAGGATCAAATTACATGTACCCATGCTTAACTCATGTCTAGAAAGATAAAATCGATGTAAATGGGTTTTATACCTTGAAAGGAGAATTTCTGTGTTAGATATATTCAATCTAGGATTGATGAGATACATTAGAATTGAAGCCTATAAGATGAATCATGATTAGGATTGATTTGAGATTGAAGCTTATGAGATGATTATGATATTGAATTGCTTGAGATTGAGCATATAGAATGACTATGAGATATAGGGCTTTGAGAGTAAAGCTTATGTTGTCAATTGTTGACTATTGATGTAATTGTTGTGGAAGGGATAGTTCCCACGTAGATTGCTTATGTTATGAATGTGAAAGGCTTTCTCACATTGAATGATTCTAGGTTGAAAGGATTGCTCACCTTAAATGAATCTAATGCTAATGTCTAAGACATTGATGAGGCTAGAAGCGATTACCCATGACCTCCAAATGTGATGGATATGAGGCGATCACCCGTATTCCATGAAATAGGATAAAGAGGCGATTACCCTTATTCCTTAAAGTTGAACAATAGGCGACTCCCCGTGTTCTTAAGATATGATTGGACAAGAGGCGAATACACATGATCCTTATAGGATGACAAGAGGCGAATACCCATGTCACATGTTGTCGGACAAGAGGCGAGTACCCATGATCCATATGTTAAGATGGACTAGAGGCGACTACCCATGATCCATATGTTAAGAAGGACTAGAGGCGACTACCCATGTTCCTTTATAGTAAGGAAAAGAGGTGATTCCCCATGTCTATAAAAGATAAGTTAGACTATGTTATGATGAATGATGAGCTTGGATTGTAGCTTGAGTTACTTTCCATGATATGCATGACTAGAGGTGGATGACCCTAGTCTTGACTAAGGATAAGTTGAGGTTACTTCTAGAAGTATTCCTCCTATGTTATGATGATTTATGTGCATTTATTATTTTTTGACCTATGTTGTTATCTCTTACATCTATGTTGATGTTTTTGTTAGCTATCATATTTAGTACATGTTTGTACTAACGCATACTCTTGACTACATTTCTTATCCAAATGTAGGGTCCGGCGATCTCGACTCTCATCCCCGTGGCTAGGATCTTAGTAGAGCAAGACGTGAAGATTGGTAAGTCCTCATAGCATTCGAGGATTTAGTCACCATTTCTCTTATGATCTTTCATTTCATGTTTTGTACATTGTTTTATGGGCTGTGTCCCAAGATATTCATGTTTTAGATGGTTTGAGACAAGATGTAATAGAATTTCGCTTTTGATATGAAAACTTTGATGTTGTTGAAAATATTTTAAATTTCCGCTCATTTCTACAATCTTATGTTGTGAAAGCTAAGTGGCTTATATGAGGCCTCTCGGGGTCTTGTATGACATGTTACGTCTAGGGTGTACCCCTGGGTCGTGACACATAATCAACATATATGCTTCACTCTCAAAGATATTCATACTATCATCATCATATATGCTTCAATCTCAAAGCAATTCTAATCATAAATCATCATATAGGCTTCAATCTCAAAGCACTTCTAATGTATCTCATCAATCCTATAAGAATACATCTAAACCCATAAATTCTCCTTTCATGGCATAAAATCCATTTACATCAATTTCATCTTTCTAGACATGGGTTAGGCATGGGTACATGGAAATTCATCCTAAAAACATTAATTCCTATCAATTCATGCAGAAACAATCATAACCCAATCATTTGGATCAACATTCATCAATACCCACAACATTAGAATAAAACCCTAACTCAAATTGGGGAATTTCTACTTTTCAATTGGGGAAATTTTGGGGGCTCCATGGATGAAAGGATTCCATGGATGAAAAGTCATCATACCTTACTAACAAAGCCCACAAATGCTTGAGTATTAAAGACTTGACCTTGATCCTAGCTTCAACTCTTTCTTCTTCTTCAAGTTCTAGAGAGAGAAATATTTGGAGAGGAAAACCCAATTTATTTTGGTGAGTTTGAGAGAATGACTTGAATGGGTGAGTTTTGGGATTAAAATAACTTTTATAAGGGTCCTAGGCTTGGGTAAAACGACATAGTATTAATTTAATTAAAATCGGAAAAGACTCATGTGCCCCTAACTAAAAGTTGTTGAAACCCCCTTCACGAGTGGCTTCACGAGCCGTCAAGGGCAACACGGCCCGTAGTGGTGCCCGTGGTCCTTGACCAGTTTCTAGGCTTGCCACCACTCAACCCCTCCTAAACCCAACTCTTGACCACGACCACTCCCACGGCCCGTAGTGGCCTTCACAAGCCGTTTAGTGGCTCGTGGGAGGGCCTAACATTTTACGAAGTTTTGGGAGCTCATTGCCTCACCTCCACGGGCACCACCACGAGCCTTGGTGCCCACCACAAGCCGTCATGGTGCTCGTGGGAGGTGAGCCTCCCTTGGCTAGCTACTGCCCAAGCTCTACGACCACCAAAACGAGTTGTGGTGCCCTTCACTGTCCGTGTGGGCCTTCGTGGAGGGTGCCAAGGCTCGAATCTCTATCTCTTGACTTAGCACTTAGCCCCTAGCTTAGCCTACTAGATTCTGAGGTGATACAGAAAGCATCGGTTATTTGGGGGGCACATATGGATTTGAACTCCAATGATTGTATCTATCATCTCTTTTATATCTATCCTACTCACTCCATTGTATTTTTCGCTCTTTCCATTGACAATCTAGGTCTATCCGACCTTGATTCTCATCCTGAGGATGCCAAGGGAATTTGTTGGTCCCTTGATACCCTGGTCAAGAACCTGAACCTTTGTTCGCCAAGTATCTAATATCATCATCAATGAGGCATAAGCAGCCTCTTCTTCATGCAGAGCTCCATTTCGTGCTCCAATGGCATTTACACTTTAGTTCTGGCGTCCATCATGTTCTTCACTAGGAGGCAAATGTTTTTTTATCATCATAACCATTTGTTCATCTCATTCCTTATATTTCTTTGTCATCTCATTTGTCAAAGTTAAAGCAACAACACACCTCCTTTCACTTTATTGTGTATGCCAACCCATATTGAGTTTTGCCAATTGATTAAGAGAGATGGTAGCTTGAGCATAAGTCAAGTTCATAAAGAATCCATCCTCCATGTTTCTTACTACTCCTTGATTTACTTCATTGAATGTGTGATCGAAATTTTAAAGTAAACTTGCTCTGGCAACCCATGGTTCAAGCATGATGTTACCTTCTTCTTAAACCTCAGTCACACTTCATGTATAGCTTTTCTTGGCATTTGTTCAAAATTGTTTATCTCATCCCTCAGCTTGAACATTATAGAGGGTGGATAAAATATCTAAAGATAAGCAGTTTTCAATTCCTCCCAAGTGGTGATTGACCCTCCATGAAACTCTCTGAGCAATGTGGTAGCGTCTCCAGTAAAGAGAAAGGAAACAACCTTACGGACTAATTCTTGACTTATATTCCGTATTTTGAAATGGAGCATTGGCAGAGAAAAAAGTTGATTGAATGAACACCATTGAAAACTTACAATTTACCGTGGTTGGCAAATTTTCATATGGTTGGCAAGAATTGGAGGAACTTAGGTTATTGATACCTAAACAATGCAATATCAAAGGAGAATGCAAGATAGGGCTTTTAAGGAATATACATGTTCTGATAAGATTGGATCAGCAAGAAGATTTCATCAATTTAATGTCTAAGAACATATATTATTTATTGGCCACGGACAGTTATTCTTATGCTACGATGTCTTTAATATATGATGCTAAATTTAAGGTGGTTGAAGAAACTACTCAGGCTATGGCATTGATATCTTTTCCTGACTTAAAACCCACCTATTTTGTGAAAGAACCACTTTTTTTCTCTTGCATTTGTGATTGGTAAACCTTTGAACCTTGATATGGCTACGATCAACAAAACAAGGCCTAGTTGGGCTAGGGTTAAGGTGCAAGTGGATCTATTATTTGAATTTCCTAAGTTTGTGGAGATGGAAATTGTGAATGATGATACAAAGGGATCAAGGCTTGACAAAGTTTGTATTCACTACGATATGTTACCAAAGTATTGTACTAATTGTAAAGTGCAAGGTCATGAAGAGGAAGAATGTAGAATATTACACCCAGAGCTTAGGAGGACAATTACACCAGTTGAAGAGGAGGGCGCAAAGACTGATGAGCAACATGAACATCCAGATAATCATAGTGAGGGGAAAGAAAAATCTTTTCAAGAAGAAAGAAGGAAAACGACTGTGCGAAGATACTAGAACCCCACCAATAGACTGTTTAGTAAGGAGAAGAATCAAATGATAAGTGACAAGGCTTCCACCCTTGTGAAAGAAATTAATACTCAAAGCACTTTTGCTGCTCTAGAAGATAATGAAGAGGGACAAGACAATAACAATATAAAGAAATTAGTACAGGAGAAAGAAGTTAATAACTTCAAGGAGAATAATATATCAACAGTAGAGGAGACATTGAAACAAAAGAAGCAGCATCATTCTTCTACTAAAGACCGGATCATTAATGCCTTTGCAAATTATCAAGGACATGGAGCTGGGAATAATAACAAGTCCCAAAACAAACCCAAAAACACTAATAATGAGGTGGGAAGTGCTAGTGGTTTAACCAGTGTTAAAAGCTCCACAGAAGATCTAGTAGTTGTTGATTTTTCTAGTGAAGAATCTGCACTGGCACAAGTTCAAAAGCATAATGAAGACAATCAATTTGTTAGTCATGAAAATATTGATAACAATGTTTAAAGCAATGCACTGGTGGTGCAAGAAAACAAAGAGGATTACAGTAGTATAGACCTTATGGTAATGAAGACCATGGGAGAGGTAAAACATGGTGTTCCCTTGCAAGTTGTAGCTACGTATTCTGATGCGAAAAGTTCATCACCTATACCAGAATCAAATCAAATCAATTAAATTATGGAGAAAAGAGTGTAAATAGTATATCAGTGCTAACAATAACTGGGGGACAAAAAATCTCCTCCCATGGAGAAATTACATGCTATTATATCTCATCAGATCCAATAGGAGAAAGGAATTACTACAGAACAGAATGATGATAAAATTGAGAACTTTTAGGAACTCTCAATTGAAGATAAGGAAGAATATGACAGTGATCAGACTGTGATGAATATTTGTAAAGAAGCTGGGATATCACCTCATATGTTGATCAAGGGTAAGAAAGGCAAAGTCAAGAAAGATATTGAGCCTAAACCAACAAGATTGCAAGCAAAATAGGTGGGGAAAATCAGTTTTAAATGATACAAAAAGCTTTATTCTGAAATATTAGGTCTGTGAATACTCAAAATGTTTTTCATAGAGTTCAGATGTTACAAAGATATCACAAATTCTTTCGTATTGCTTTGATGGAGCCGTTTCAAGACACAAGTCAAATACAAAGATTTAAAAGAAGATTAGGGATGCAGTATGTTAATTACAATCCTAATGGTCAAATTTGGGTTTTTGTCAAGTCTGATATTCAAGTAGCGGTCATCTTTGACTCTGAACAACAACTGACTTTACAGTTGACTTTAATGGATGATAATCAGATTTTGACTACTTTGGTGTATGCTAAGTGTTTAGCTGATGAGAGACTGAGTTTATGGGATGAGTTATATTCTATTGATTACAATTATTCATCTCCCTGGATGGTAGGAGGAGACTTAAATGTTATTCTAGGAGATGAAGAAAAAATTGGTGGTCTTCCTGTATACCCCCAAGAATATGAAGACTTTGCTTGTTGTATAAATTCTTGTGAGCTATTTGATATCAATTTCACTGGTAATCCATTTACCTGGTGGAATGGAAGGGCAGATGCAAATTGTATTTTCAAGAGGCTGGATAGAGTAGTGGTTAATCAGGATATGTTGGATTTGATGGGGAATATGGAGATACAACATTTGGCGATACGGATCATGCTCCTCTTCTACTTTCTGGTGGAGACACTCAACAAAATTTCATTGAATCCTTTAGGTTTTTGAAAATTTGGACTGAAAAGAGTGATTTTCTGGAGGTGGTGAAACAAAACTGGGTGACAGATATTCCAGGGGATATATTTGTGCAATGGAAGCTGAAGCAGAAGAGGACTAAGTAAGTTAGCTCTCTCTAAATGGAGTAAGGAGAAGTTTGGGGATATATTCTAACAGTTGCAGATTAGGGAAGAGATTGTTAGATTGAAGGAAGAATTATTTGAAGAATATCCTACTTCTGCTAACCGGATCATTCTTCAACACGCTCAGGTAGAATATAAACTATATCTTCATTATGAAGAAGAGTTTTGGAGGAAAAAGGCAAGTATCCAATGATTTTCAGAAGGGGATAGAAATACAAAATTCTTTCATTGTTTGGTGAAGGGTAAAAGGAAGAGATTGTCCTTGCAAAGAATTATGAAAGCTGATGGTAATTGGGCTGAGGGTGATGAAGAAGTAGCTGCTGAAGCTTTAAAAACATTTCAAGCTCAATTCACTGGATCTAATCAAGGTGATGAATTTCCTTTAGTACAATATATCCAACCTCAGGTTTCTTATTGTGATAATTCTGATATTAGAATTTTGCCTAATGAAGAAGAGGTAAAGAGGGTGGTTTTTTAGTTGAATGGTGAAAGTACTTGTGGACCAGATGGTTTACCGGTCATTTCTATCAAACTTGTTGGGAAATTGTAGGTGTTGGTATTGTGAAGATTGTGCACACCTTTTTTGAGGGTCATACTTTTCCTACTAATTTGGTCTTATTGCCTAGAAAGGATTGTATTCGAACCTTTTCAGACGTAAGACCAATTAGTCTAAGTAATTTCATTAACAAAATTATCTCAAGAATTGTGCATGACAGGTTGGGGGGACTTCTTCCTTAATTAATTTCTCATAATCAGTCAGCATTTGTAAAGGGAAGAAATATTACTGAGAATTTCATATTTGCACAAGAGATTATTACCGATATTAGAAAGAGAGGGAAGCCTGCTAATATTGTTATCAAGCAAGATATGGCTAAGGCTTACGACAGAGTTAATTGGACATTTTTGGTAAAGGTGTTGTCTCAAATGGGTTTTGATGATGGGTTATTGATATGATTTGGATAATTGTTTCTAACAATTGGTATTTCATTCTTATCAATGGGCAAAGCTTATGGTTTCTTTCATTCTACCAGAGGAGTGAAGCAAGGAGATCTTTTGTCTCCGGCTTTATTTATATTGACTGCTGAAGTCTTATCTAAAGCTTTAAATCATTTGTTTGTTCATAATGATTTTAAGAGTTTTGGTATGCCTAAATGGAGTGAAAAATTAAATCACCTTGACTATGTTGATGATACTATCATTTTTGCTACAACAGAAAGAAAGACTTTATCTCTAATCATGACAGTTTTGAAGGATTATGAAGAACAGCCTAGACAGAAGATCAACAAAGAGAAGAGCCTATTATATATGTTCAATAAAGCCCCTCACAGTGTTGTTCAAGAGGTAGAGGATATCAGTGGTATTATGAAAGGAAATTTTCATGTGATTTACCTTGGGTGTCCTATTGGTCATGCAAAGAGGAAGAAAGTTCATTTTACTGGGTTAATAAAGAAGATACAAGACGAACTTCAGTTGTGAAAAGGTAAGCTCTTATCTTTTGGGGGAAAAGTTGTCCTCATTAATAATGTGTTACAAAGTATGCTCATATACTTTCTTTCAGCTATTGCTCCTCCTAAATGTATCATTTATGATATTCATAGAATTCATGCAAAATTTCTATGGAATTAGAAAGAGGAAAGTAGGGCAAAACACTGGAGGGAAGATATATGTTTGCCAAAAGTGGAGGGAGGTCTTGAATTTAGATCTCAATTTGATGTGTCTAAAGCATTATTTGTAAAGTTATGGTGGAATTTTAGGACTACAAATTCTTTATGGTCCAATTTCATGTGAAACAAATATTGCAAGAGGCACAGACCACAAATTGTTGAATGGAGGGGTGGAACAAATATTGCAAGAGGCACAGACCACAAATTGTTGAATGGGGGGGTGGATCTCAGGTTTGGAAGATGATGCTACATGCTAGAGACCAGATGGATCAAGAAATATGGTGGGAACCTAGATGTGGTCATTCTAGTACTTGGTTTGACAATTGGACTCAATTAGGTGTCCTTCATTATATTTTACCCATCAATCATAAGCAAGTTGGTGTTGTAGAAGATGTTAATCAGTTGATGGTAAATGGGAGGTGGAATGAGAATCTCATGTTAGACACATTTACTAAGGAGGTTTGCGACCAGGTGCATTTAGTCTTGGGTAATTTTCAGGTTTCAAATGACAGATAAATCTTGGTGGATGTCTGATAGTAAAGGGAGGTTTACAATTGGAAGTGCCTGGAACATCATCAAACAAAGGAAGAATGAGCAGAAGGATATCATGAATATTTGGGAGAAAGGGATCCCTTTCAGAGTCTCTTTCCTTCTATGGAGAATTTGGTTTCAAAGAATACCTATTGGGGAAGTTTTGGTTAGGAGCAGAATTGCAGACTGTGGAATGTTGTTGTTGTTGTTCTGATAATATACAAGAAACATTTGATCATTTATTTGTTTCCTGTGTTGATTCTAATTGCCTATGGAATATGTTTGCAGGAGCAGCAGGGATTCAGGGTCCATTTATGCATTTGAAACAAACAACGAATAAATGGTGGGATTTTGATTGTGTTGCTAAGCTTAAACCATTATACAAAGAACTACCAGTGTTTATTATTTGGCTGATCTAGAAAAGAAGGAATGTAATCAAGCATGGGGAAAATGACCAGAAATGGGATGATTAGAGAAATTAATAGGAATATCTACTTGTAGATACCCTTGGTTGTCTGATATCCCTAATAATTGGCCATGGATTGTCAAATTTTTTTATGCTTATACACCATTGATTATTAGTAAAGTGGTGAGATGGAATTGTCCAAATGTAAGGTTTTTCAAGTGTAACTCTGATGGTTCTAGTAGAGGCAATTTGGGTCTAAGTTCTAGTGCTTTTTGTGTCAGAAATTCTAATGGAGATTTACGGTTTGCTAAAACCATAAGTTTTGAGATTCATTCTGCTCTGGAGGCAGAAGTTAAGGTATTTAGAGAAGGATTATCGTATTGCATCCATCATAATTTCTTCCATTAATTATGGAGACAGATTCCCTCATCATCAAGAAGATTCTAGATGGAATCTGGGAAGTCCCATGGTAATTTTTGTAGACATAAGGTGGATTAGAGATTTTATGAAGGACAAAGTGGTGGAAATCAAGCACACCTATAGAGAAGGGAACACACTGGCTAATTTTTTAACTAACCATATTTTCAGTTTTGCTGGTACAAAACTAATTCAATCTAATTCTACACAGGAGCTACCATCACAGCCAAGAACTATATTACAATTAGACAAACAAAACTTGTCGCAATTAAGGGTAAGAAAGTGTCAAAATGTCAGGTTCAACATTCCAATCACAGATTAGAAGAACAAAAAAGGATCAGTCACAATACTTCATCAAGCAGTCACAATAGAACAACATTGTCGCATCTAACAAAAAGGAACAGAAAATCACAAGGATTATTAGATTGAAAATGAGGATCTTACTAGGTAGTTTCATGGGTTTGTTGCAGTGGTATCAACTCCTTAGGGTTCAATCTGCACAAATCATGAAATTACTTAGTGAAACTAACAACTTTTTATCAGTTCAAGGGTTGTAAGTTTTGGATTTGGGCCTTACCTTGAGATACATTTGTGATAATTGGTGTCAAGTTGAAGAAGTCTTCAATGAGTTGAATCCATGGTGTTTGTGAGAGTTTGAACGCCCATGTGGATATCACTCGAACTTGATACTGTCTCATCTTTGCCGTCATCGAGAGGTAAGGCTCTCCTTGAATCGCTGGTTTTGTCAAAGTCGTTGTGTTGATCAAAGAGGAGCAGCCATCAGAAGTTTATGTCCTTTTTCCTTCCCGTTTTGTTTCTTTTTTCCTTTTTCCTTTTTTTCATTTGTTTCCTTTTATGATTTGGATTTTGTCACTTTTGGACCAAAGCTTTATTTGACTTTTTGGCATATAATAAATGGGCTTTGCATGTATTAATTTTTTAAAAAAAAAAAGATAAATAATCATAGAAGATATAAAATAGATAGTAATTTATACATTAAATATAAAAACATACACTACATCAATGCAAATAAAAAATCTTAAAACGAGTTGAAATTAAAGATTAAACTAGGCTTAATTGAGGATTCTCTTAAAAATGAGAGAAGACTTGAATAAGTTAAGATTGAACCCAATTCAAATTATCTTAAGTCCAACCCACAAAATTATGGGCGGGTTGGACGGATTACTTATAGTTGGGCTCATTTTGACACCCCTAATCTACACGATTTCTCTATGCAATCCATACATGAGTAGATGGCATACAAAGTGTACCGAAAACATAAAGGCAGAAATGTAGAAAATGCTATCTGTAGCGAATATTTCATGGATACAGATAAAATTAAAATAAAACCAATTAGCTCATCTAAGAAGGCTAGTCCATAATAGGAAGCAACAGCAACATAATCCATAATCTTCCCTTCATTTACAAATGCATGTTTCAAACTTAGACGTTATATACGTATCTGCTAGGTATTCAAGAACAAGTACAGAGTTGCCTCTCAGAACAGACTAGAAGTATGTCTAGTTGTTCAGAGGCCCAGATGCCAAGGATAAGATGGCTAGAGGACCAATTATTCTAGTTTCTTGATGTCATGCAATATTTGGGAGAATAACACTTGTCCATTTTCAGAGAGAAAGGTAGTCTTTTCTATCGGCCAAGGAGCCCCTGCCATTACTGCCTCAATCTCTTCAATCTTCCGCGGACATTTGCTCATGTTAACGCATCCACTGGAAGTAACACACTTCAAGGACAAAAAGAAAGGAAAGATTTAACAGATAGGTACAACTTGACAAAGGTGTAGAGGTTAAAAAGGAACCACATCCAAGCTAATATGCACATGATATAGCAGTTATTCCAATAACACCTAAGAAGTACAAAAACACACCACATCACTTTCAATTCTGACTCCACCAAAAGCTCTAAACCTGTTGATCTCAACACGATTGAAAAACTCTGAAACCGCTGGACTTTCCAAGGCAGGAAGTAGCAAGGCATCAATGAAGTAACAACCAGGCTCCACAGTGATCACCTAAAAAAACAATCCGCACAATTATAGCATAACAAATTTGCAATATGCTAATCACTCAAAACGGCAAGGGAACAATGTAAAGATCGTGAATAGATTTTCTGGGATTAGTGAAGACTAAGAAACTTTATATGCGTGGAGGTTTTGCAGACAGATACGGAAAATGGCCCATTGATGTCTAAATTCCATGAATTACTTGAAACCCAATAGACTATTTCAGTTACCCTACCCACTATGTTATTTTTAATATACCTTCATGTTATTTTAACTAAAAACATAGAAAGTTCACATGGTCAATGATCAAGCTTGAATTTATCTTTTGTAATTGTGGCAATAAGCTGTTACTTGTCAAGTAAATTTTAAGACCAACATATAATGCAGGTGGTATTGAAGAAATCATTTCAGATCTATTAACAAAAAAGGCTTTGAAAAGACATGAGCATGTTGTTTGTACTCAAGTCATAATTCATTGATTGCATGGCCAATGCATCCATGTAGGGCGAATTTTCAAGAACCACATTAATGGTTATTCAGTGACGATTCACGAAATAGTAGTTTGGACCTAATAGCTTAAATATAATATGTAATGTCACCAAAACTTAGACTACTGACCATTCCCTTTAAGAGCTTTCTGCTCATACGTAGAGAGCTCAATCCAGGTTCTTTTGGTCTTTCAGCTCCCTGAAATTGTAAGTCAGTTATTCACTTCTCAATTATATCCAGAGAATTTTTTGTAAGTCAGTTATTCACTTCTCAATTATATCCAGAGAATATATGAAAAACTGCAGGCTACTTAACAAAGGAAGACATTTAGAGAAAAATATTAAACCTTCAAGTAACCCCCAGGATCATGAGTATCAATTCCAAGAAGGTGCCCCAATCCATGAGGCATGAAAACAGCACCAAGTCGTTCGGCCATCATTTTATCAACATCCCTTTGATCAAAGTAAAGAAATCCATATTCCATATCAGCTATTCCAGACTCTATAGGAAAGGCTCGTGAGAGAGAGTAATTAAACAAGGGAATAGAAGATACCCAACAAGTAGGTTCCCTTTCTTCAGTGATTCCAAAATGACCCTTTCAGCTAATCTGCAATTCATGGTGAAATACAAGTGAAAAACAAGCTACAATGATTTGTGTAAAGGCAGATATTCATGCCATGTGGTAACTGACAGTTAGACCCTATTTCACCTGATTTTTGGCAGTAAGAAACACTTATAGATGCAGATAAAGCTTCATGTTTCTATTATAGCATAAACTACAACATGTTTGAACTTGCATGGCATCTCATTATTTTGAAAAAGAAGGGTAACTTCAATTGATTGTTCAGGGACAGTTTTGTTAGAATCCTTGTGAATATTTTCTAAAATTGATGTAAATAGAGTAGGTAACTTAATTTACTCCTATAGTAATTACCTTTCTTTTTTAGGACATCTAAACATAGCTATTTGAACCCCAATAGCCTGAGGGAATATCAAGCCAAGTTCCTCTTATTTTCTCTTCCACTTCACAAGTTCCACTAATTTTCATGGTAACATAAGACCAGACTAATTCATCTTCCGAGAAAGAGTTCAAGACTTGGTACATGGATAAAGATAAGTTGTAAGGTTGCCACTTATACATTCAAAAGAGTGAAGAATATAGCAGAGAAGTTTAATGAAAGAACTAGAACTTCAGCAAATTCCAATGTCAGAAACTTTTAGTTTTTTTGCTTCAAAATAGTTCTGATACTTGCACTATAAATTTATTGATGGACCTTGATTCTAAAAGCTCTCCATGGAGCTTTTGGCCTAATAGGTTTCATGTGCGTCAAATCAAGCTTGTTCAATCTGTTCACTGAGACCAAACTGACCTAGTGGATAAATTAGAAATACATAAACAAAACCAGCAATTAGACCAGAGAATGTGATTGGGGGTTGGGGGATATAGAGTTTATACTCATTGTCAAAGCTCCAAACTGTACACATTCATTCTTCTGACCAAGTATGGAGATGCGTGATTTTTTTGTTTCTTTGTGTCTGAAGAGAGAGAACTAACTTTCTGAGATTTGTGGTTAGGGATGTAGATTATTGCACCCTCCGTTCTGATTTTGATATCTAGCAAATTTTACATGACTCTAAAAGATTATTAAAACATTGGCATAACAATTTATCAAGTCAGAATGTTTACTCCAGAGAACTTCACAATAAGGGACTCCAAATGTATGTCTGTAGTTACTCTTCTCATTTATCTAGATTTTTCTTTTTTGTTGATAATCTTTTTGTTTATGGAACTATGGGAAGGGGTACAAATGATATTCTGATTGCATGTAACAAGTAATGAGATATTCCACTTTCGAAAAATTAACATTATCTTAACATCCTCAAAAAGAAATGTTCAATTTGAAATTGAGGGGACAAGCTATAATTCGTTATCTATATGACCTGAACGAAATATAGAATCAACTGATTTTGTGAGGACATTAGGCAAAGCATATCATCATTTAAGTGATCCAAGTTCTGCCATAAGTTTTTCTAGTGATTCTACCTATTGATTTGTGAGTCAGAAAAAGAAAAAAACAAGATGATCTCAACAACTTATTCCAAATTCAAAATTTGGACAGCAAAGTCATACTTATGCATATTGACCCAGCTCACTCCAGGCCTCATGGCAGAAATGACAGCATCATGAGCATCAAGGACAGCCTGCAAATAATAGTGTGATTACATAATAATGAAACGTTTTGTTATATTCCAAGGTGAAGTCAAAGCACATGAACATTGAAAATTACATTCAAAGGTCCTGTAAGCTTCATATTCAGTCTTAATACAGGTAGGGATGGCAATGGGGCGGGGCGGGGTGGGTTTAAGGCTAGGTGGGGCGGGTTTAAGGTTGTGCGGGGCGGGAGGGAGGCGGGGCGGGTTGAAGTGGGGTTTTTTTAAAACTAATGTGGGGCGGGGCGGGTTGCGGATATATGTGATTTTATGTGAGTTCAAACTTAATTTTAACTTTTTACATGTTATAAGAGTGATAGAGCATTATTTATTAAGATAATTTCCTTAAAGCTACTAAAATATTTAAGATAGCAAATGAAAATGATTCAATAAAAAATAATACAATTTCTTACATGTTTCCCAATTGACCTCTACAAAACAAATTTCTAAGTCATTATCTATTAAATTAATACAACTTAATGAAAAATGAATTTATTTTTCTGAATTTTATTTTTAGTATCAAACTTAACTAGAAAAAAATATTTTAAAAAAATTATGCGGGGCTGGTTCCTGCGGGGTGGGGCGGTTTGAAAATAAAAAAAGTTGTTACGCGGGGCGGATTAAAAAATTTGCGGGTTAAGCTAAACCCGCCCCGCACCACCCCATTTCCATCCCTAAATACAGGCCTTACCAATGGAAAAACTGAAGGTGGAAGGCTCAGAGAGGTACATAGTTTGCTGCATAAGTTCAGGAACGCGCTTCCGAACGCGTGGTTTCAGGTTAAGGGATCTCTAGAGACTAAGTCTGTACTTTAATCCTAAACCAAGTAATGCATTTTTTTAATAGAAAGACAATCTGATCAGCTCACAAGCACAGCTTGTGCACCAATGAGATGCACATCATATTCCCCCATTTTAAAGGAAAAACATCAACAAAAGGTAATACAGATGAGATGCACATCATATCCCATCTCAAGGAGGTAAAAAACGTCAAGCATAGTCCATTGGAACCCTACATGAGCATGTTTGCTTTCCTACAGGCCTGACAGCAAAAGCATCATCCTATTATGCGCACGAGAGAATACTCACAGTATATAAAAGTGACTGGTCACGAGTAAATTTCCCATTTACCTGCAAAATTCACAAGTGTAAATCTTAAGGAATATAAGCATTACAGGTTATAGCCAAAACACACTGGGAGCAGCATCTTAGTATAAATGGTCAGTGAGAAAAAGTAAAATAATTGATACTTGATTAAAGCTGTGAGAACAAGAAGAGAGGAAGCTATGCAGAGAAGGTATCCAAGCATACAGATACAATGCTGAGTATAGATCAATACTTGTCTGCTAACAACAAGCACTACTGGAACATAGACCTAAGATGTAAGACCCAATCATGCAGTGGCTACTCAAACAAGAGCTAAATATGGAATAAAAACTTAGTGCTTAGCATGGCAGATGCCTCACTATCAATGATTTGGATAAGCAATAAGCAAAAAGAAAATGAATAGACTGAAAGAGATCCAAACAAATGCATAAAACAGAGTAGTCAACAAGCAAATTATCACAATATAATTACTGTAGAATAGTTAACAATGCTACAGTGTGCTTATATATTCAAGGAATATATGGTCCTCATCTCCTCCAGGGCATTGAAGAGCATATATATTCTTCATGTGAATGTTTATTGTTATATTTCTAGATGACAATGGCTACAAGAACTTTAACATGCAAAATGATAGTACATTTCAATGTGCCTACAAATGTGAAGGACACATGTACTCACTGGAAAGGAACAAGTTATGTCAGACCCATAAAAGTGGTACTCAGCTCCCATATCTAGAAGTGCCATATCTCCCTCTTGCAATGTCTGCACAATTTAAGACAAATAAGAGATCATATTTGTGAGAAGTAAAAGCACGGGAAAAGATCATTAAGATGCATAAACTAATTGTCTTACATCTATTTACATACAGATTTTACACAATCCATATACCTATCAATGTGGGACACTTAGGGCCTGTTTGGATGGACTTATAAAAAGTAACTTATAAGTCAAAAGCTAAAAGTCATAAGTAGATGACACCTACTTTTGACTTATGGCTTATTTTTAAACTTTTTTGGCCTAAAAGTGAGTGCTTAAAAGCACTTTTTAACACCTCCAAAACTGAAAAAGTGCTTGAAAACCAAAAGCACCCAAGTATAAGCTAATCCAAACGGGCACTAATACATTATTAAATACCCTAACCCCCCCCCCCCCCTCAAGCCGGTGCATATAAGTCATATGTACTGAGCTTGTTCCAGATTTAACTTATACAAGGACTCGTGAGAATATCTGCAAGCTGATCAACTTCACAAACTTTGTAATAATATCTCCTGAGAGTATCTTCTCTCTCTGAAAAAGTGATAATCAATCTCAATGTAGTTAGGCCTCTCATGTAACACCGAATTTGATGCAATATGAAGGGCGGCTTGATTATCACACACAAGTTCCATCCGACTTATTTCTCCAAATTTCAACTCCCAGATCAACTATTTGATCCAAACTAGCTCACATGTTGCCATAGTCATTGCTCAATACTCAGCCTCTGCACAAGATCGAGCAACTACACTCAAATTCTTGTTTTTCCAGACACTAAATTACCTCCTACTAAAACACAATATCCACATATGTCGAACGTCTATCAAAAGGTGATCCTGCCCAATCAACATTTGTGTATCCAACGCTATGCTTATGGCCTCAAATCTCGACCAGTAGTCCTTTGCTTGGAGCTGATTTTATATACTAAAGAATGCAGACATACACATCCCAATAATTACTACATAGGATTACTACAAGGGGAGTACACAAACTGACTTACAACACTCACAGTAAAGGAAATGTAATGTCTAAGTCACATGGAGTAATTCAACTTTCCAACCAACCGCTTATATTTTGCAGTACCGCTAAGAGGCTCCTCATGTATGGCAGAAACTTAGCATTCAGGCAGGAGTGTCAACGGGTTTACAACTCGTCATTCCTACCTCCTCAAGAATGTCTAAAGCATACTTTCATTGTGAAATAACGATAATCTACATTGAGCGACCACAATACCTAAGAAAAACTTCAATCTACCCAAATCCTTAGTTTGAAAGTGTTGAAAGTGATGTTGCTTCAAACTAGTGATACCATCCTGATCATTGGCAGTAATAACAATATCATCAACATAAACCACTAAATAAATACATAGATTAGAGATGACAAAACATAGAGAGAACAACTTGTGAATGAGTCATGCCAATCTCTTAAATAGACTAAGTTGAAAAATCAGGCTCAAGGAGACTATTTTAGACCATAAAGTGACCGTCACATTCGACATACAAGAACACTAGTCTCCCCTGACCAACAAAACCAAGTGGTTGCTCCATATAAACTTCATCATCAAGGTCATCATGGAGAAAAACATATTTGATGTCCAAATGATAAATAGGTTAATGGCAAACAACAACCAAAGATAGAAAGAGGCAGACTTTTTTTATTTTAGCCATGGGAGAGAGAGTATCATTGTAAACAAGTCCAAATATCTAAGTATATTCTTTAGTAGCAAAATGGGCTGAGAAGATTGCCGAAAGTGACCGGAAAGTTGCTGGTTGACAGAGTTAGATGGAAAGTTCCTGAAAAATAATCTGGAAGTAGTGAAGGGAGGTCTAAAGGCTCAGTCGAGTTCCAAAGTGCAAATAGAAGTTTTGAATGGCTGTAGAGAAACACGAACTTGGTCGGAAAAATCAGACAATACACCAGAATAGGTGACTGGAGTTGCCGGGTTAGTGTTGTGGAAATAAAAAAAATTGACGAAAAACTGGATAGTCTGGCTCGGAACAACTTTGTGATCTCCAAGAACCAGATTTGCTTCCAAAGGTGGAAGGACATGACCTCATGCATGACTTAGGTATGGGTCTTTTTGTCAAAATAAAATGGCTTTTCTTTTTATCTTTTTATTTATTTTTTATTGTGAATGAGGGAAACAACATAATGAAGGCAGTCATTCAATATAGAATGATCCAAAATCTGATTCAAATCCAATATAGATCAGTGCACTTCCACTTGACATCTAGTAATGATAAACGACTTGTCTCGCCAAAAAACTAAATGGATCTGGTGCATTCAGGTTGCGCATGAGAGCACGTAGGGGTCGTCTCCAGAGCAGTTGATGGGATTTGGTTTTTTGAGAGTAGGGAGACCCTATGGTGGTATTGGTTTCTCCACAACACTAAAGGACACATAGATAACACAAATCATCCCTTAGAAAATCATCAAAAATTGAAGCACGACGACTAGCTAACTGAGTTCTCTTTCTTAGATGTTTCTCACCACTGCTCTGATACCATGTGAGAAGTAAATGCATGGGAAAATATTATTAAGATGTTAGATGCTGGAAATTCTTAAATTGCTAGTGGTAACAGACTGCAAGAATCTTTAACACAATTTACAGCTAATAAATTTGTCCCTATGGAGTGGACAAAACTCCCAGAAACTGATATTCAAACATATATTCAATAATCTTCAAAATAATCCTGACTAGATATTTATAGGATACATATTGTCTGCAACAAACAACTAGAAAACTGTAAAGTTGGAATATTGGGAACTGCTGGAGAGCATCAAGGAGGCAGTTACTTCATGTTTGGCTGATAGAATCTCTATTTCCCCTTTCACCCTTTCATTTCCAAAAATATGCCTTCAAAAGTGGGGTCGTAACAGATGCATAAACTAATTGTCTTACACTGAGCCCTATTTATATACAAACTTTACACAATCCATATCCTTTTCAATGTGGAACACATAATATATTATTTAATATACCAACTATCTAACAATATTGGCGCAAGGTCAAAATATCAGCATACAACAGACAAATAATGGGTTCCAAGTTGATGACCTTTCTAAAGACACTCAAAATAATCATTTCTATCACACAAAAGGAAAAGATGGTTACAACACCACTATGCAACAACCATAATTAACCTAGATAACAATGAGGCACTTGATTTATGTTTGTCCACAAAATGACACAAGTTCTCATACAACTTCAATACAGATCGGATAACCAGCAGTATCGGATAGACATAACATATTAACAGAGGCACACAAATAACATACCTTGTCATTTGGAGCTGCTGCATGACCATAATGGAGTACAGCACTGCAATAGAATGTGGTAGTGTTAGCTGATAATTTGAAAATTGATCTCAAACCTTGTTTAACTTTATCATTAACTACGCTTCAATCCCAAGCTAGTCGGGTTTATAGAATGTGGTAGTGTTAGCTGATAATTTGAAAATTGATCTCAAACCTTGTTTAACTTTATCATTAACTACGCTTCAATCCCAAGCTAGTCGGGTTT